>JACCGJ010003338.1:0-57743 GCA_013407085.1 Atriophallophorus winterbourni
CCACCCCGAGCCTTTACCCACAATGCAGTGGAGCGAGAGAGGTTCGCACCTATCGGTGGCCGGTGACCGACGAAGCGGTTCATACGCCCTTTTCTGGGAATTTCCAGTTCGGAGCCCGATAACCCGTTGATAGGTTGGTGACTTCAGTTTTTGCCTGTGCACCATACAATGTCCTTGGATAGGACAAGGGGCAGTGACTTTTGGAGCGGCGAGTCACATCCGCCGCTTCGTGATGTCATCATTGGATTTTTGTGGCTTTTTATAGGGAGAACGCTTGCCAGGCGAAAACCCACCACACCCTCAGACACCACCGCCGAACCTTTCGCTGAGCTCGGAGAACCGAGCCCACCCAGCTGGCACCACGTGGAGGTATTTCGGCAAGCCAGGAAGGTCGATGGATAGAGGTCAGACAAACTCAGTCTCAACCCACTGCCTTGTGGTTCAGGCACTTTTGCCAAAGACTCCGGGTGGGGCCCCCTAAGCTCACCCCCTACTTCGGCCTGGGCAACTGGGTAGTATCACGCCCACAAGCAATTATGAAAATAAAGGTAAAAATGACAGATCCCGTGCTCTCACGCTCTCAAGCTCTTTGCTCTGCTCAAAATGCTTTACCTGATCTCACACTGCATGCAAACCTTTTTAATAACTGTTTTCCGTTTTGTGGTTCTTTGGTTAGCCCTGACAGAAGTGCAGCTTGTTCATCGGATGTGCTTGCACGGATGTGCAATCGTGCAGCATTTCTGTGCTGTGCGGCTAACATCGTGCTAAATTGATTGGCCAACGTTAGTGAGCTGCATGCGAGTACACGTTGGAGTCTCACTTATTATATTATTATATTTGCACAATCTGATACAGATATAGTGCCGTTCAACATAAACAATGAGATGTACAAAGCGAAAATGGGGGTACAAAGCGTTGTCATCGGCATCGTTGAACGTAGGCATGATACTACCCGGTTGCCTACACCGAAGTCTCACTACCATTTCCATTTCTATTTCCCCCTCATATCTGTCTAGGCCTGGGCAACCTGACAGTATCTTAGCCCACGTGCAGTCTCTGACTGTGCGGCACTTTGCCTGGATCAGGCTTGTGCTTTCATACATCATAAATACATAGCATCGGACAGCAGGCAGCCTTGGCTCGCACGCTTGATAGCCTCGACGTCGATGTGTGCTGTTTGTCGGAAACACGCATGCATAACTCCAGCTCAGTTACACGATTGTCTAACCCTTCGAACTTACGCAAGTCACACTATCTACGCTTGCCCACTGATGACGATGCTATGGTATCTGGTCAAGCTGGTGTCGGAATCGTCTTGAGTGAGCAAGCTGAGGTCGCACTGTTAGACTGGATCCCAGTCGACAGTCGCCTTTGTGCAGTAAGACTACAGGGTTCGTGCAAAAAAGGCCGATTTCGCAACCAATCCCGCGACCTGTTTGTGGTTGCTGCCTATGCACCGACTAATTGTGGCTCTGAAATTGACAAGAATGAGTTTTATGGAAGATTACAAGAACTCATTAGACTTGCATCGAGGAGTGACATCGTTGTCCTAGTTGGAGACACGAATGCACATGTAGGCCGTCTATCTTTAAACGAGCTTTTCGTGGGTGGTCGGTTTGGTCTCGATTGTCATCGTAATGACAACGGCGAAAGATTGCTTAACCTGTGCTCAGAGCACAGACTGTACCTTGCCAGCACTAATTTCCGCCACCTGGAAATCTCCATCGGCGGCCTTGTTAACGCAAATTGACCAAATTGCTATCAGTTACTCCCCTACTCCCCCCTCCCCACAGCACCACTCGGCGTTTGTTCAAGTCAGCTTCTCTAGCCTTTGCCCAACCAAGAGCAACCTGCAAGGCAGCAGGGAGTTGCCAGAAAGAGGTGGTGTGCACCAACTCACCTTCTGCCAGACTCTGTTTCAGATTTTTCTCAGGTTTTTCTCCCGAAGCCGTTCCTGCGATCAGGTATCCCGCAAGGCAGCGGAGGTTTAAAATCAGGGTTTTCCTTCCCTTAGATGAAATGCCTTCCCAGGCTAACGAGCTCCATCTGCCCGAAGCAAACTGGTTTTCAGGAGCCAGTCACTCGCCTTTGCCCCTTTTCCTGTTGGTAGAAGCAGTTCTGTCGGGCTCGGGGAGCCACTCGTGCAGGCCAGAAGCTGGACTTGCTTGTCGGAGGCTATTTGAGACGCATGCCACATGGGAGCATTTTATAAACAATGGGAGCTTATCCCCACTGCCACCCCCAGCTATGACAACCTTTGGAACCCCATACTCAAGGTCGAGTGTACAACGCAGTGGTGCGTGCTACACTCATTTATGGCTGCGAAACCTCGTCTATTCGAGCGGAAGATGTCCGTCAGCTTTCGGTTTTTGATACCCGTTGCCTGCGTAGAATTGCTCGCATTCGGTGGCAACATCGTGTTACAAATATAGATGTCTGCAAGCGGGTGTTAGGACCAGGTGGCCACGGACTGAGATAAATGCTGATGCTTGCTCGCTTGCGATGGTTGGGACATGTATTAAGAATGCCTACTCACCGTTTACCGTACCGCGCCTTATTCGCAGAGCCTGACAGAAGCTGGGAGAAAAGATCGGGTGGCCAGTCCATGACGTGGCGCGTTGGTATGAAGAAACTCACCGTAGCGCTAGGCTCAGTTGGGCGTATTCGTTTGCCTGGGTGGGGTCCAAAAGCTCCACCTAATAGTTGGCTGGAAACCTTACGCGATATGGCTACAAACCGAAGTCAGTGGCGCCAGTGTATTTTCTTATGTGTGTCATAATTTTTTATTCGGTATTATTTCACATAAAAACACAAAAAACAAAACAAAAAACCAGAAAATCGCATGCAGTGAAACTACAAAAACAAGCTGCTTTTTTGTGCATTTGCTTTTGCGTATTCCGCTTGCCTGCTTTCCCTTTTCCACGCGCTTGCTTATCTGCTTTTCCTGTTTCATATTGCTTGGCACTTTGTCTGGCTCCAGACTTGTGCTTCATGATGATGAGGAATGATGCAATCCGATCTACAAGATTTACTCTATTGTTTCGACCATCAAAATGGTGTAAAACTCTGATCTACTTGTCATCGTTAATTATAATTATAATCGTTATTCTATTAATTATTACATAATTTATTATAAATAGTCATAATTTTTATTTGCCCGTTTTCAGCCTGATCTGTATTGTATTGGTCAGTTACTTGCCGCCGAGTTGCAATCATGAACCACGCAACCTTCTCCAATGCATATGCTCCCGGAGCGAATTACGGACAGCCATTCAACCCAAATGAAATGTTAGTTTGTTTCAATTTTTCGACGCTAAGTTATTTTAAACTCTTTAGCACACCTGATACTCCGGAGTTGTGATTTCTGTTTTCGGTGTTAGATGACCCCTTTTATTCATTTTAAGCCTGTGTATTACTTATATTTATGGTTGTTGTTGTTGTTGTTGGCCCCTTTTGGTAACCGTGTAATAACTTAATTTGCCACCTGCATCGAGATGTACACGAAATCACGCTGAAGTTCAATTGCCATTTTTCCTGTATCTATCTAGGCTTTGGCAACCCTGACATTTTCTTATTCCACGTGCCGTCTCTCATCGTGCGGCACATTGCCTGCATCCGTGCTTGTGATTTTTTTCATCGTCTTCAACGACGCAGCTATTGATATTCATTGACCCTGATTCATTCTTTAAAATGAATCATATCGTTGCCGTATCGTATACATCCATTTTGGGAGTTCAACAACATATCCGTTGGACCCTTTGCTCTTAACATAAAACAACTTTAAGGTGAGCCGTTTAGATTTGATCATAGATAGTTGAAGACCTCAATGCCCACTGTTGTTTCGATTGAATGTGTTGAATACACGAAATTATTCGATGAATCATGTCGTCTCGTTGCGAAAATTCATTGATATCACTTTTGAGACCCCACTCTTGAAAAGAGGCTCTGGTGATAATCCCCTTACGATATAGTGACAAAAACGATTATGTCTGATGAAATAACAACTTAATTGCGAATTCATTGCTCGGAAATAACACGAAGCTTTTATGATTTTAGAGGAATCCGTTTCTGTGTGAATATGATTTTATCAGTGTACTCATTCACTGATAACATGCCTCTGTAAGAAATATCCGTATATAAACTTTGACTTGGTCACGATTTCCAGTCATTTTTTCAACACATGCTCTAACATTTTTATCCATTTATATTCGCACAACACTTCAACGCCTCGGTAACAACACAATATTTATATCCATATCAGTCTAATGCTGTAATAATATAAAATTTGACTGAAATTTGAGATATTTTACCCCAACATGCTATCGACTATTTTAATCTTTCTGTGCCCTTTTGTCATTTCACTTTATGCAGGCAATTCACTCAATTTTCTTATGACCAAAGTTCATTCAACCCAGCTGGTTTTACCTCACCGTATGAGAACAAAATCTTCACACCAACAGAGCCATCTCATTTTCGAACCGATTTGGAAGATTATGATAATGAACCTCCATTACTAGAAGGTAATTCTTTTTTCTATCTCTACACTGATATTCGGATTAAACCATTTTACTGTGTATCTCACGACCAGTTATAGAACTCTATCAAAACTAAACCTTTTTATTTATTCCCGAAAATCTGAGCAACATTATGGCAAATCAACTGCTTGCTTAGGCGTTTTCCTTAGGTGTTTACGTTCTTGATATGGAGCTAATAATGCACCGGATATGCTTTCCACAATATTGCCCAACCGACTATTGAGAGAGAAGACCAAAGCTTCATAGAAGTTCGTATGGGAGCTCACTTCCAATAATAACAAACATGGTTTACTCATCCATATATATAGGCTGAGAATGTAAAAGGAAATGACCTTGGAAAATAGCACATTAAAACCGTGTCAATGACTCGATGGACCAATCAGAAATGAAGGGCGAATATGATCAAATTATAAACGTTATGATCAAATTATAATCATGTATATAATTCAAATCTATGTTGACATAGTGTCAATATAGAGTCGTAATATCTTCAAAGATATTGAGTTTTTAGGGAAAATAAACGTCTTTTCCCATTACCTCCCTTTTTAAAAGTGACTCAGTACCGACAGAGCTTGGGGTTCACTTGAAGTGGTACGACAGTCTTGCGTCTTCGGTAAGTCCATCGTCGGGGTTCTAGTGCGCGATCGGGAGCGATAATGTCAGGTGGTATTTCAACCGGAGGAGATGGGAGCTGGAAGGTATCAAATAGAAGATCCAACGGAAGATTCACTGGTTTCGCAGGTTCTAACTCTTACTGTCTTTCTCTTGGTCTCAATTGATTGAGATGGCGTATCCAAATATCGTTTCCAACTTGGATGTCGAACATGACGCTACCTCTCCGACATACAACCTTGCCCTCGATCCATGGGTTTCTTCGTTGTCGATAATCACGAGCATAGACGCTGGATCCCACTTTGAAGCTCCTTTGACTGAGATGCTGATGAACCTGAGGTTGCGGTGGCTTCGGGACCATTGCGTTATTGACTGTACGAAGTTTTCTACCCATTAATGCTTCTGCTGGCGTTTGACCATTCATCAGGGATTCGTGTGGGGTCGTCCGGTAGACTAACAGGAATCGTTGCAAGTTGTCGACGGTAGTCCCCTCCTCTCGAGACTTGAGCATTGCTCTTTTGAATGTGTCGACAAACCTCTCCGCTTGTCCGTTCGATTGGGGATGGTAGATCGGAGTCCGGATATGCTCCATTGCATTCTTCTTGCAGAATTCGGCAAAATGAGCTGATGTGAATTGGGATCCATTATCTGAGACAATGGTGTCGGGAACTCCGTGTTGGCTGAATAGCGAAGTGAGTGCTACGATTGTGGTCGAACTTGTGGCAGGAGAGAGCGGGACGATTTCTGGCCATTTTGAATAAGCGTCTACCAAGACTAAGAAGGTGGTTCCGTTGAGTGGGCCGGCGAAGTCAATGTGGATACGCGACCATGCTTTGTCAGGTCGAGGCCACGGAACCGGTGTTGCGTGAGCAGGAAGTTTTGCCGCTTGTTGACAATTGGTACAGCGCCTGACAAACTCGGTGATGTCAGCGTCCATTCCTGGCCAATAGGCGAAACATCGGGCGATTGCTTTCATCCGATTGATCCCCGGATGTCCAGCATGAAATTGACGTATTACCCGTTGACGCAAAGCAGCGGGAATAACGACTCGAGCACCAAACATGAGACAGTCATCCACGATTGATAAGGATTCCCGTCTTTGGAACAGTTGATTGTCATTCAGTTGTGGTGCTAACCTAGGCCATCCAGATTGAACATACCTGATAGCTTCTGAAAGAACCTCGTCGTCGTTCAGGGTCCTCTTGATATCTGCGACCGTCACGGGAAGGTTTCGGACTGCTGTGGTTAACTGATCACGTACATACCGCTCAGTAGATATAGCTGCAATCACCACGTCCCCGTCACTGCCTGTTTCGTTTGAGAGTAGACGGGATAGGGCGTCTGCTTGACCAAAATCTTCTGTTCTGCGGTATTGAATCTTGAAATCGTAACCAAGAAGAGTGAGGGCCCAACGTTGCAGACGATTGGCTGAATGAGCAGGGATCCCTTCCTTCGATCCAAATACCGAAATGAGCGGTTTGTGGTCCGTCAGCAGGGTGAAACTTCGACCGTAGATCAACTTGTGAAACCGTTTGACTGCGAACACGAGAGCCAACGCTTCCTTTTCTATCTGGCCGTACTTCTTCTCTGCTGGTGTCAGTGTTCGCGATGCATGCATGATAGCTTTCTCCGTTCCGTCAGGAAACTTGTGAGAGATGACCGCACCAACGCCATGGCTAGAAGCATCAGCGGCTACAACGATTGGTAATACCGGATCGTAATGCGTCAGCAGCAACTCGGAACTCAGCATTGTTTTCACTGTGACGAAAGCATCTTCGCAATCGGGTGACCAGTTCCATGCCATGTCTTTCTGGAGAAGGCTGTTGAGCGGTGCACGAACATTGTGTAGTGATGGCAAGAAAGCGCTGTAGTAACTTACCAGTCCAAGAAATGAACGAAGCGTAGAGACATCTGTGGGTGCCGGCATTCGTTGAATAGCTTGGATATTCGCTGGATCAGGATGACGACCAGAAGCATCGAAGATGAAACCAAGGTATTTGATGGAATCGAGGTAAAACTGGCATTTCTCTGTACGAAGCCGGAGACCGCTGTCTTGTATCCGTTGTAAAACATCTTCCGTACGAGACTGTAGCTCACCTGTGTTTCGGCCAACGATTAGAATGTCGTCCATGTAGACCGCAACGCCTGGAATACCTGCCAAAATCGTGTCGATCGCTTGTTGGAAGATCGCGGGTGCGGTCTTTACGCCAAATGGGAGTCTGTTGAATTGATACAGTCCACGATGGGTATTGATCGTTAAAAACTCACGTGATTCAGGTGCGACTTCCACTTGAAAATAAGCTTCTGCCAGATCGAGTTTCGCAAAGCAGGTGCCGCCATTAAGTATGGTGAAGAGATCATCTGGTAACGGGAGTGGGTAGTGGTGAGTCTCAAGTGCATCATTGAGACCAGTCGATAAATCTGCGCAAAGGCGAATCGAGCCATTGATTTTCTTCACCACGACAATGGGTGCTGCCCAAGATGAGTACGTTACCGGAGAGATGATTCCAAGTTCATGTAGACGCTGTAGTTCCATCTCGACTTGGGGAAGTGAGGCATATGGTACAGGTCGTTTGGGGCGAAATACTGGCTTGGCTCCTGGACGAAGTTGAAGGACTGCTTGTGTTTGCTTGCACTTACCAAGATCCCCTTTGAACAGATCGGAAAACCGGTTGACGATTTGATCGATTCTGTTTGAGGGTGCACTGCTGCACTGGATTTGGTTGCACAGAGCATTGATTGGCTGATCTGCCAGTTGGAGATCTTCGATCCAATCGAGTCCGAGAAGATTCAAGTTCGCTTTGGCGATGTAGCAGGTACATGGTGCTGTTTTCTCTCGGAAAGACACACAACATTTCAGTTGCCCGATTAATTTGAGTGATCCACCACAGGCACTGGTTGCAGGCGGACATGTTGAATAGATACGTGGGCTGCCAAGATTTTTCCAAATTGCTTCGGAGATGATTGTGATGTCCGATGCTGTATCCAGTTGAAGCTGAACGGGTATACCGTTGATCTGGATAGAGATGAACCGCCGTCTGGGAGATGAACTTACTTGGAATGTTGTTGTGACGCTGAGCGCGTGTCCGCTTGGTGAATGCTTCCAAGGAGTCCTGGGCTTCGATGCAAACCTCTGCTGGTTTTGCTGCGGCTTTGAAAATGGCCTCGAAATCTTTGGTTTCGATGAAACTTGTTGTTTCGTTCTGGATCTGCAGAATCCTTCTTTGTGGCCTGTGACGTTGCACTGACTGCAACGGTGTTGTTTGAAGGGACAATATCGGGCGTAGTGCAAGGCTCCGCAATGCCAACATGAAGACGGTGGCTTCATTGGGCTGGAAACTTGTGGCGAATGCCAATTGCTTTGCTGAACGGCATGGACGGTGTCGGTGCCATGATTCCCATGTTGAATCATTGCCGAATCTTCTTGGAGACGGACCAGTCGTAGATATTCATCACCGATGGCTTGGAGAGTGAATGAGGGTTCTTGCTCAAGTTTGTTGAGCAGTCGCGTTCGAATATCAGCGAAACGCGGAGACACCAGGCTGCATATGAATATCAGAGACTTGAACTGATCGTCTGTGAGGGATCGCAACTTGAAGCGTTCACATTCGCGATTGACAATGCCCATGTGTGTCAGGAAGTCGTCAGTGTCATTCATTTTCAGCTTGAGGCACCTGTAACGGGTGTTGAAGAGAGATACCTGCTCACCGAAAAGTTCAATCAGTGACTTGATCGTCTCATCAAAAGTTCTATCCCGAGGATTCTTGGGAAGGATCAGGTTGCAGTACTTATCCAGCTCTGCTAGGCCAAGTTTACGTAGCAGCAGCCGGACTTTCCATGCATCATCTTGGGCTGAAAAATCAACACGAAAAAGATCTTCATAACGCCTGAACCAAGTTTCAAATGTGACGTTAGCTTCCGGATCATAGGAGAATTCTGCGATGCTGTTCGCAATTCCGTCAACGGAGGGTGGAATAGCACGTACTCCAGTGCTTGGTACTTGCTCCTGAAGTAGAAGTTCCATTAGCATCATTTGTCGCTCCAAAAGAATTTCTATCTTAGATTGTTCCATGATTTCGTAACTTGAATACACCCGTCGCCAAACTGTTACGTTCTTGATATGGAGCTAATAATGCACCGGATATGCTTCCCACAATATTGCCCAACCGACTATTGAGAGAGAAGACCAAAGCTTCAGATAAGTTCGTATGGGAGCTCACTTCCAATAATAACAAACATGGTTTACTCATCAATATATATATAGCCTAGAATGTTAAAGGAAATGACTTTGGAAAATAGCACATTAAAACCGTGTAGAGGACTCGATGGACCAATCAGAATAAAAGACGAATATGATCAAATTATAATCATGTTTTTCGCGCCAAATGATTCAAATCTATGTTGACATAGTGTCAATATCGTACCGTAATATCTTCAAAGATATTGAGTTTTTAGGGAAAATAAACGTCTTTTCTCATTACTATGTGATTCTGTTTTGTACATTGTGTTCCGATATATAAACCCTATGCAACATTTTCGTTTTCAAGAATATACCAACTGTTTCCGGGCTCATCCGCTTCGGGTGGGACACCCACCTACGACCATCACCAATGTAACCCCATGCCTTAACGACTTGGGCTACCGTACACCGTTTAACCGATCGCACATAAGGGTTTATGAACCGTTCACCGGACTGGCACATTTCAGTAGCTTTGTTCACAAGGGCAGTTGGAAAGGAGCCAGCAACAATTGTTGTGGTCGCCCAAACGAGAAGATCTCTCTCGCAGGTCTTCACATCGGATACAGTGTTAGCTAACACTGATTAGATCTGATGAACATTGTTGTTTAAGCAAAGTTTGGAGAATTTTGTTTCTTATATTTGCGACTACTCATCCGTGCCAAGCTCATCGACCTATTCACAAAGTTGATCACGACGGTACATAATGGAAGAACTGGAATCGAGTTTCGCTCTTATTCAAGCTCATCAGCAGTGCATATCCTCCGCCTCGGGTGGGACTCGAACCCCCGATCATCACAATTGTAGTCCAATGCCTAACGACTCGGGCTACCGTTCACCGTTTGACCGATCGCAATTAAGCGTTCATGAACCGTTCCCACACTAGAAGGAGGATATGCACTCCTGATGAGCTCAAATATGGTAGAAACCCGAGTCCAGTTCTTCCATTATTGACAGTCGTGATCCATTTTGTGAATGGTTCGATAGGCTTGGTACGGATGATTAGTCACAAATATAAGGAACAAAATTCTCCAAAATTTGCTCAAACAACAATGCCCATCATATCTAATCAGTGTTAGCTTACACTGTATCTGATGGGAAGACCTGACACAAAGAACTGTTCGTTTGGGCGACCACAACAGTTGTTGCTGGCTCCTTTTTAACTGGTCCGGCAAACAAAGCTACTGAAATGTGCCAGTCTTGAGAACGGTTCATAGACGCTTAATTGTCATCGGTCAAACGGTGGATGGTAGCCTAAGTCGTTAAGGCATGGGACGACAATGGCGATGGTCTGGTGTTTGAGTCCCACCCAAGGCGCAGGATATGCACTGCTGATGAGCTCAAATAAGAGCGAATCTCGATTCCAGTGCTTCCATTATGGACCGTCGTGATCAACTCTGTGAATATTTCGATGGGCTTGCTACGAATGAGTAGTCGCAAATCTAATTCTATCCTCCTCAACTGATTAAATCAAACAGCCAGAAACCGGTTGTGGATTGCAATTCCGAGGGATATGAGCAAGACATCACTTCGTAATTTATTTGCGCCATGAGCGCTTGACCACGAAGCACTATTCTGTTCTGTGTTTGAACAGCTTCATTCATTGTACGTACCCCATACAACATTGTTTACCATTTATCCACTGTTTCAAGTCTTACTAAAACTAATCTCTCATTCACCCGATGAAGGCAAACCGTGAGAAACCGACTGAATGCTGCCTGTCTCAAACTAGTGCAAAATCATAGGTTTATTTTTATGCAATACCTAACAATAAAGAAACAAAGCCAGTTCAATATTCGAGATTATTCGAATCACCAACAATTGATGAGTTTTATTGACGGGGTTTAACAGATGTTAACTGAATATGAGACATTTTAATTTTATTCGAACGAACCGTTGTTTTGTCCCCTTTATTCACACTATGAAAATTACAATTATCCACTACTTTTTTGATTCTGAGGCTAAAATAACTCCAAATAGACATCCGACAACTGTTTAGCAGTCTGCAGGTTGAAGATGTCATAAAATTTCATTGATTGGCATTCGTTTGAACTTCAAGGACGCTGCATGTTTTTCGTCTAATACATTAGTTATCAGTCAAGATATGGCCTTAGAAACAATTATAGGTTAGAGCTAATTTCAGATTTTAGGTGAAAAAAGGTGACTCAGCGTTTACATTTTTAAGCGAATTCTAGTTTTCTTTTGATTGATGCGGTTGAGTTGTTTTGTTTATTTGAGTTGTCATATTACTCAAATTTTATTTTCGGATTAGGTGCGCAGATACAAGTGTCTGGTAACCTTTTATTTTACAACGAAGGCATATGGAACTTTTCTTGCCCCTCTCGATCTGATGCATTGACCGATCTATAATTAGCTTTTATTTTATTTTGTAAACACCTTTGTTCAAGTTCGAAGGATTACATGTAGACGAAAAATCTTTGCACTAGCCATATACCCACTTGAATCCTGGAATAATTTTGAAGTCGTAAATAGTGGTGTTGCCCCGAAGAATGCTGTAGAATGATTGCATCTTCCTCTACTGACACTCTTTTCTTGCTAACATCCGAACATGTGGACATATCTTAGCGGATATCGAGAGGATTGCTGACAGCATACGGCCTCTGTTCTTCAAGCAAGTGCTGTGGTTCATATCAAACAGAAGAAGAACTATGCATTGATATGCGCATGGACATCTCGAGTAATTCAGTGATACTCAACTACGGAAAGATGGACGTTCTTAAAATAAATTGCATATCTTACCTGCTAAATAAATTCAATTGAACGTATTGTGCATTTCTCAGAAGTAACCAAACTGTGGATTTAGTGACAGCAGATGAAGTGACTGGGGATGAAGTGACTTGGGGGTTAAATGTCTGGGGACCAAATGTCTACTGATTTAATGTCTAGTGAATAATTGTTAGCGACGATAAATTTTTCCGACAATTGAGTGTCTGTAAACCTTGGAAAGAGCCTCAGGAGCGCAGCTCTATGCCAATCAAGCCGTTGCTACTCAAACGTTTTTGTTAAACAACATAAGCGGAATGAAATGTCCTCTTGGTTGATTTGTTGCGATATTTATTCTATATGAGCTCATATATCTGCAATAATTATTACAAAACAAACAAATGCTTCACTCCGTCACGTTATTGGAGCAAAGGAACAGTTAGGCTGATATAATTAGAACAGCGTCGTATTATAAATTGATTGATAGGTGTTTACAACATTAAATCACTCAATAAGGATCTGGTTCCGAAATTTCTCTCTAGGTTGAAACTTGATGAAAATTCCATAATTGGATATATCTGCGAGGGTGTGATGGTTTGAGATAAGAGTTTTTATTACACTAGTTAAAAAGCCTGCTTAGAAATTTGAAAACAGCCCGCTCTAATCTCGCTATTTTCAAGGTATAAATAATCGTCATCGCTCCATCTGATGTCAATTGAAGCAGTTTCCCCGAGTTACAAAGGACGGAGCATGTAGTCCGGGAATTAGACATCCTTTTCTAGAAGTTATCCAAGATGCACGCGAATGTGACATTTGAAGCGTATCCACAAAATCGCTCCGGGTTTTAAAAACACGGACTGTATTTTTTAAACACAAATTTGTAAAGCAGAATAAGGCAAGTTTCGTATGATTTCTAAAATGAATGCTCCATTCATTTTCAGTGTGCGTGAATACGAATCAAATGCTCATCAAAATGTAACAATCTTTTTAAAAATCAATCGATCAATTCTAGTATATTTTGTAAATCGATTTAAGGTGATGCCTTGACTTGTTTATGTTCGAAATAGAATAGCATGGAAATAAATATGTTATGATGCAGATTTGTATTTCGCAACCATTTTGAAGGTGCAGTTAGGTCCAGACCTGTCGCCTTGCAGAGCGAGTTGTGTTGATGCAGTGGATTAAATAAGTCTTGATTATCCTAACGTAACCTTGGTTCACGTGACACCATTTGTGTCGCGACGTGCTTGGTCGCAGCAGCAACTGATCATCACGGCTACTTCAAACACTCGGTTCATACCCATCAAATCGATTGTGTATCTTGTTTACCCAAATGCAATCAGTGATTTCCGATTTTCACACAAAAAACGTTTTATTCACCAATAATTTTGAATAACCTAGTAAGATATGCTGCATTTGCAAGGCATCTCATAATTTGAAACATTGGCCGAAAGTTTTTGAGGCTCATATCGATTAGCACTTGGAAATCGCAGATCGGAATTCTGTATGTTTCATCTGTCTACAACGGCCACATGGCGCTGCGTTGATTAACTGCATGATGTGATGAATTACCAAGATTGGACTGCAGACACCAGACGCCTCTGCATTACGATCAGATTGCAGATAAATCATCAACAAATATCTATTGCACCAATGCAGCACTAGTGACAATTTTTGAATAGGTTTTAAAACTATCAAGATCGAGACTCCGAATGGGCTTCTGTGGATAGCAGATCAACAGAAGGCATGTGATTAAGAAATTATGTGTTTCACCACTCACCAGCGAAATAAAAGTAAGCATGACTTCCATAGATTTACATGTTCTCAGTCATGCTCTTTAATTAAGCCATGGTGCTGTGGACGCCGGTCTGCCTTTCCTTTTCCAAATTTAGAGAAAGGCGATTGAAAATAGTTTCGATTACTTGGTAAGAATCGTCTGCGGCTCTTCTTACGGTTCATATACATCTGATAATAAAATGCACTTTCGGTGAACTCACTAAAAAGTTCACATTTAAAACCATTCGATAATCCTTTTGAATTATATTTCTGATCAATTCAGTCATGTCTGAAGCTCAGTATCGGATCAGCTTATCTTTGTACACGAATACACGATACCATACCAGTGGAGGCTTGTTGGTACCCGATCAACTACAGCTGATTTGACTTTCAAGAAAGCCTGACATTTCCTAATAATAAATGGGTAATATGTGAGCTGTTGCTCACTCAACAGATGTAATTAAATTTAACTCGTTTTTTTCGAAGATTATTAATAGAAAATCCATTTATATAATTGAAAAAAATACAAAAATCTCATTTGGAAAAAAAGAATATGAACCTGTAAGCTGTTTGCTTATATAAATGACGCTTAAATGATTATGGTACAATACATTTAAACAAACGTTAAGGTCTGGTCCAGTGGTGAAAAAACAGTCATGATTGGTTGATGGCTTGTACGGCTGGGTTGGCGTTCCTGTAATGTCCTGTTGAACGAAAGTGAAACAGGAGCAGGAATTGGATTAGGAGATGAGGATGATGATGATGTCGAGGATGAGGAGATGTAGGGGATGGAGGAGGAGCGAGTAGGAGGAGTAGGAGGATGATGTAGGAGGAGGAGATGAGATTAGGTATTATGAGGAGGATTCGATTATTGGGAGGATTATGATTATGAAGTCTATTATGGGGCTTAGTCTTATTATTAGGATGTTATTATTATTATATATTATTATGATTATTATTATAATTATTATTATTATATTATTGGTAGGATGAGTATAGAGTATTATTATATGATTTTAGATTAGTAGAGTATAGGATTAGTATTAGGATTATTATTATTATTATTATTATTATTACAATGGATTACTTCACATCAACACAATACACGGAAACTCATTGGCATACAGGAACAATAAAATTTGCCAACCTGAAATACAACACACGTTCCGAATATCAGAAGTTTGGAAACTTTGAGCCATAGTTACTCATAGTCGTATTCCCTTATCCGACCGGGTTCAAGCAAAAAGATCAATTCCGTCAAAGCTGGTGGCATTTATAATGAAGTGATATTGTTTCAAGGAGAATACAGTTTTATATTTGATTGGAAAATGTGATAAAGATAACGTAGAACGGCTTCAGAATCAGATACATACAGCAGCACAAAATTAACGAGCTGTTATAAAAAATTACATGATAGATAATTATGAAAGTTTACCAGTGCAAATGTATGCCGGTTTGACTTTCATTCATCGTTCTTGCAAAGACTTTGCGTTTGTCTATTATTCCGAGGAAGATTTTGCTGTGAATCCTCTCCATGTAAAAAAATTCGTTAAAATATATTTTAACTTAGAAACGGAATATTATAAAGGATGTTAAATGTGTGCTCAATTCCGACCAACGAGATGTTCACTATTAAAAAATTCGTTTTCGTTTAATAATTACCGAAACCAGTAATCATGAATATAATGTTTGCATGGAATCTTTTTTGCAAGTTTTTTTGTAACGTTCGTCACACAAAGGGTGTCGGTACGAACAGTGTTCAGGTTTAAATAACATTTTCTTTACCAATCCCGGAATTGGTTATTTAGTGAACATGTTTGAACAGCGTCTGCTGACACATTGTACTTTCATTCATTGTTATTGCAAGCCTTTTGCGTTTGTCTGTTATTCGAATGAAGATTTTGTCGTCAACACTCGTGCAACATGGAACATGAACTACCAGGACAGCGTTCTATTTTTTCGATAATCGATTAGTTGTAGGTGAATTGTTGGCTTAAAATTTAAGATTGAGTTTAACTTGTTTTCTCACGGATTCGGAATACAAAATTATTCTATATAATGTTGAAATTTTACTTTAGAAAAAGAATATGAAACCTACAAGCTTAAAGCTCAATCATGATGCTTGAGTGATTATGCTAAAATGCTTTAAAACAAACGGTAATATTTTTTCATAAAACATTAAAATGTTTCTTAGCTTAATCATGTTTATACACTTTTTGACTTTTCCTTTTTAGACGCATATTGAAGCCTTATGAATGCATGTTAATTATTTTTGTTATTTCGATGGATTAGTTCACTTAAAAATTATTGTCATGCGAAAAGAGTACAATTTGCCATTATGTAATACAACCCATGTTCCGAATTTCCAAATTCGGAAAATTTGACCACGCGTTACTCGTAATCATACGCTATTCTCCGACCGGGTGCAAACAAAGAGAACAAATTCGTCAAAACGGGGACATTTGTGCAGGATTTATTTTCAAGGAAAACACAAAGTTGTATTTTTATAGGAGAAGCTGAATAATAGTACGTTGGTGAGAATCAATTCAAATTGATAAAGAAGCACAGAATTATCGAGATATTTCAAAATATAACATGATAGATAATGATGGAAGTTTGACAAAGAAAATGTATACCGGTCGGACTTTCATTCATGGTTATTGTAAACACTTTGCGCTAGTCTATCATTCCGATGAACATTATGTCTTCAATCCCCGTAATCTTATGAAATTCTTCAACACAATTTTAATCTCAGAAACACATGATTATAGAAGAGTTTATCCTTATGCTTCGACCGAAACAACGAGATGTGCACTATTGAAAAATTAGCTTTCAAATAATAATTCATACTCAATTTACCAGAGCCCATGTGAGATGTCACTATGTGAATGTTGCTGGATGTGTTGAAAATTCGTCCGAAAAAAATTTCCTCAAATATGTCTGCTTGACATTGAATGTCAACACATAAATTTACGCAATATAATTGCAATACATTACCACAGTTTATCTGCATATTTGATGAAAACATGAATTTTATTCCACAAGAGTTCGGAGTGCAGTATTGATTTAATTGTTTGACATTTTTCACAGAATTCAATATTTTACGATACGATCAATAATTAACAATTTTCGAAACTTTTATGTATATAAATCTAAGTTTCAAAGTTAATCTAATGAAAGTTGATGAAATTGCTCAGGTAATAATGGTGAGATCGCTTATAAAAGGAATGATATCTGTGTGCTACGATTCTATCATTGCTCATAGTTTCAAAAAATCCAACATTGTATACACATTTTTTCAATATAACTTGAAAGGTATGTGGTTCAATTTAATTCATTTTTCAAAGGTCTAAATAGCATATAGCTTTGAAAAAACCACTGAATAATATGGGGACTACGAATAATATAACAAACGAGAAGAGAATTTGATTGTTTACTGATTTTCACACGCAAATATGTTTATCAAGATGGTAAAGATTTATATATTTAGGCTGAAATTACTGAAAGGTTGCTCAATTAGCAATGTACTGTTTATGTTCCGGAATGTTTCTTTAAATCATGATTAGAGAAACAACGCACAATGTTCAAATTAGAATCCCAGACGTAATGCCTAAACCACTAAGACGAGTTTCTGTAATTGGTAATAAATAACGCTGGTACGATAGCTAAATTGTTGGAAACAGTTCACCAGTGTCTTTGGATATCCAGGTCCCGGATAGTATCTATGTGCTGTTGAGGATAATCAGAATTAGCCAATTGCGAAAAGTGACACCAAACACCAGGTGCTATTAGCCAGATGGAACATTATTTCTAGTGTCAACTCACGTGATTGTGCCTATAAGTTTTTTCCATTTATAACATTGAAAAAGGTATAGTGATACTATTTATCCAATTGTGCATGCATTTTCATCACACACTATGACCGGTTTCGTTCTTTTGGCACAAATCAAGTGGGGACAGTACGATGAGGATCCACAACGGGAAGCAGTGGGAAAATGGTGATCTAGGTGCACTTGTTGGACATTATTGAATGAGTGTGGAATTACCAACTTGTTCTATCGCTTGTACGCATATATTTTCGGTTAAAAACATGGCTATGAACAATCATCTTCATTTGCCTGAATTTCAATCACGTACATCCAAAGTAACCTAACTCTATATAACGCAAGTTTAGTGCGATTTGTAATGTAAGCTTTATCTTGACTAACTCGAATCGTGCAAAACATTTTTATTTTGAATAAGGAGGTTTAAATTTAAACCTATCAACGCTATCTTTTATAAGATAAATGGTAACATATTTCGTCGCCAGTTCAGTGATTCTGGAAGTATAAGGACAATATTGAAGGAATTATTGCTTCGAAATTTTACATTAAGATTTAGTTTATTTGTTTAATAAACGAAGGCAATCTTCTCAATCAGTAAACATTCGACTTGGATTATCAGGTTAGTGTTTATTGCCGGTCTAATTTAGCACGATGTTAAAGGCGAATGATCCTTCTGGGCAGGGTGCTTGTATGCCGCATTCAATTGTCCAACAATTTAATTCATTTCTATTCAAAATCCAAACGGCAGAAATCGTATTGGATTGGTGGCAGAGCAAATGTAGGTGCATAGGGTCAATATGTATATTTCACTTCGAGGCACGGGTTAAGGGTCAAAAAAGCATCGAGACTTCTCCTGAACATATGTTAATTTGATCAGTTTACATCTTAATCGGGTAGATTGTTCCATGTAAAACAAACGCGAAAGGAAAAATGTAGTCTACAGTTGAGTCGGGAATGTGGGACAGAATCAATTATGAACATTTGTATTATGCTAGTCCCGTAGAGTAAATAATAATTGTAGAGGGTCAATTTTGGTATTCAAATTATTGCAACCGAAATCAAATCACTTAAGAGACGACGACGTGGATAATCGAATAAATTCAGGGATTTGTTTCGCTTATTGTTTGGTTTTCCGTTGAGTCCAGCGACAAATTTGGTATCTTATTGGTTTATTCTTTGCAAAGTTTCAACGTCTTTTTTAATCCATGGCGACGATGCTTTAATTGAATATTCGATCGTGGGTCTGATGTTTTTATTTATAATACTAGAAATCGTCTGTTTTGAGAACCTACCGAACATTGTTTTTGAGAGTGACAATTTCTGTGAATTTTCGCCATAGATGGATTTGCAGTGGTTCGACATCCCTAAAGCATTGCCTATTAACATACCTAAGTCCTTTTGTTCCATGTTCCACGAGAGAACATGTGTACCAAGATAATACTTGTACCTCACATATTTTCCAGAGTTTAACATATGACACCTTAGGAAATTAAAAATAGGCGATTTTAAGGGACCAAACCTGTAGGTTGTCAAGATCCTTTTGGAGCATTTCGTAGTCTTCCGGCTTATTTATCTTCTACCACACTCCTATATAGTCCGCGAACAGTGTGATCTTACATTTGATAAGAGCCGGTATGTTATCGTCATAAAGTGCGAAGCAAATTGTTCCAAGGACGGATCTCTGAGGGACTCCACTTGTCACGGCCACGGATTTCGATTAAGCACATTCAACAGAATCTTGAACATGCCGATCATACAGGTAATTTTCTGACCAGGCTAATAGTCTCTCAGTTATAAAAAACTTTTCAGCTTCTGCAAGGGATTACTTTAGTTTAATCGGTCAAATGATAACGACATATCTAGGTAGCATACATGAATTGTATACACAAAATCTACTGCTGGACTCCAATCGTCAAGTGTAAGGAAAAGGTCAGTAATTCAGGAATATTACTTTCTAAAACCGTGTTGCGCCCCCGAAAATATCTTATTTTCTTCAAGGTATTTGCTCGGTTTGTTCGCCACGATCCTTTCGAGCACCTTGGATATGGCGCACAACATGGTAACAGGCCTGTAATTTGCATGCTGTTAGCGCGTTTGAAATTCTAGGAGATCACACCGGATTTCCGTTTCGTCGGTATGAATCAATCGGGCAGTGATTAGCAGAAAACTGAGTCAGGATTCTGCATAGGAATTGTGCACAAAGATTGAGCATATTGGGGTTAATTTTATTATAACCAGGAGATTATCTAAAATTCAACGAAAGTAGTAGTGCTACACTTGTTTTTTTTGAAAATGCCAGCAAAAGGCGACAAATCGTTGATCTTGGATTCGGTAGCGATCATTAATAGAGATACTTTTCCCGGTGTTCTTTACGTTTGCCAGGTTTGTAAGGCCTAACCATCAGCGACATCCTCGTAGGCAAAAACCCCTGAGTATGAAATTGAGACGCGTCGAAAAGGACTGGAATGCAGTATATTTAAACCGAATGCACTGTCAGAAACTTCATAAGGGCACCACCACAGTCTCAGAGGTTACTGCCAACGAACCGATAGAAAATCCATCATATTCGAACAGGACCACATTTGCCGAGATTATCGCGCGGATGGTGACTGAAACATGTAAGTGTTAGCCGGGATCAGTGATTTCTCAACTTAACGGAAACGAGAGAAGAGTCAGTAAAACCATTTCAGAAAAGACTGAATCAAATTACGAACCAAAATCTGCAGGTATAAACTTGAATGTTATATGCAACAACGTGACCGAGTCACGGAAATCGCTGTTCGTAGCTAAGCAAAAACATTACTTGGTTAAGCGGTCTAAACTTCGTAGTCTGATGAGACTGGCCGCATTTACTCTCTCATCAATATTTCGGCTGAACCGTAATCTGACTTTTTCCCTCAAAGATGATCCCAGCATCCTACAAATAACACTGCAATCTGCGGAGGTCGTGGAAAACGTACATTTAATACATACCTTCTTACAGGTGTTGCTGAGTCTACATGTCGTATCCATGCAAATCTACCATGTTGGGAGCGAAGGTCGTCAAATAAATCTCAAGAAGAAAATAATCCGAGAAGTAATTTATTTCTATGCGTTCCGGAAGAGGCTGTTGACGCACCTTCTCAAGAAAAGTCTGAGCACGATCAAAAACAGTGAAAATACCTAGCCGAAACAACCGATATTAAATAAGCCATACTTGTGGATGCTTTTAGGATACCACCGTCAGCCAACTATACAAGAAAAAATCCTAGCCCTTTAACGCCAACCTTCTTGGCAACTAAAATGACGCGATAGTATCAAACGTGTATGGAAAGCTAAAATAAGAAACGTCCCACAAAACGTCAAGTTGAGCTTGCCCAGGACAATAGCCGGAAGCAAACAAACGGTTAGTACCGACACATCGAGGCCTAATGATTCTGTTCACAATAAATATCATGCGATAGCTCCAAAAACTTGAGCATTCCGACTCACCGCGACTCGGACCAATATCTATATAACACGATTTACATTGTGCAGAATAAATACGATGAAGTGAATATATACGAATGCACAGTGTTTAACCAACAAATTAGCTGAAATATGCAAGCTTTTTGACAGATTTTCACCCGGTTCGGTTGCAGTTACAGAAACTTAATTCCGGCATTACATGACTGACGCTGAGCTCTCGATTCCGAAAATGTCACTACTAAAACGCGATCGCCTAAAATCCGGCGGTGGGTTGGCAGTGTATATTCATGAACGTTTAGCACAGTATACGTAATCGATCATCCTGACCTCAGCCTTCCTGATACGATGTGGTGTCCAGTAAATCGAGTGAATGGAGAAGAATTTAACGATCGATATCACCTACCGCTCGCTATTAACTGTAAGCTGTTTTAATGATAAGCTATTCAAATCCTTGCAATACATCACAAACGGCAGACTACTCAATTGCTGATCATGGGTGATTATGATCTCCTGCATCTGTTTTCGAAAAATGAACACTCCCTGCATTCGTTTAAATATGAATTCAATGAGTTTATCGAAATTGCTACAATGCACGACCACGTTAATCAGCCAGCTCGCAAGAGGGTCTTCAGCAAACGTAAACCCTTAACCATTTTCTAACGGATGAAGCAACCGCAGTAGTTTGTATTCAAAACCTGGCTCCACTAGAAAAGTGTGACCATGCGGCGCTCGTTTTTGATTATGTATCTAATGCGGAACGATTGAACGAAAAGACAAACTTCTTCAGGAAAATACAATTTCAATCTTTAAATATCAGTCTCCATGAAGCAAACACTCAGGAGTTTGATTTCATGGATTTAAGCTTTTTTTACAATACATTCCTAAATTATCTGAATTCGAAGATCGACGCAAACTCTATTTCTATACCACATGAATATAACCACAACTGTCAGTGTGTTATCCGGAGTAAAACTGAGAAATTGTTAGCCTTGAAGAAAAAGTCTTTGATAACTCATAAGAATTTTGTCACGGAAGCAACTTGGAAACGATTCTGTAAGATACGGAATCACGTCACGAATCTTGTAAGAGACGATCACATGCAGTTCCAATGGAACTTACTTAATTGCTTGGAAACGAATCCTCAGGTTCTTTACAAGATAGTCAATGAGCGATCTAGAATCGAGCCAGGCATATTCTCTGTACAACAACTAATGGATAGAATCACACAACCCAAGATACCGCTTATGATTTTGCAACATATGATTAACTTGTCTTCAATCCTAAGCGTTGTATTCCATGTCAAGTTTTATCGAATTCGCCTGGTCTGTTTTTATTTAGTCAAATGACTTTCAATCAATAAAAGGTTTGGCGTGAACGTCGTCAACGTAACTAGAAGAAGTCGCCCGGTTCAGACAAAATTAACCCCGTCATACTTCACAGGTGTCGAATTGCGTTGACTGCTCCTTTCCCGCGCTTATTTAATCTCAGCCTACATGAAGTAAAAATACCACAGTATGGGAAAGCCAAGATGATAGCTATTATCTATGTAGATGGTAGCCGTGCAGACACAGCAAACTATAGACTGGTAAAGCTACTTCCGGTGATCTCTGAATTAATGGAACGCATTGTGAATGCACACAACAGAACATTTTGAGCTCTCGATAGAGTCAACCATGATATTTTGATAATAAGCTCTAAATATATAGAATCACGGGATTGTTGCTGAATCGGATAATTGACTAACGTATTGGTAGACACGTACAACTTCGCGTTGGAGGCACCATCTCACAAGTGGAGATCTTCAAGGCTCAGAGCTTGGGCCACTTCTATTCTTGGTGTACATGACGCTGCAAATTATCGTCCTATCACAATTTTACCTGTTTTGCTAAGATCATGAAACGTATAGTCTCGAAAAAATAGTTGCACACTTTGAATCACTTAATTTGTTTCGCCATCACAGCATGTATTTCGATCTCACCAATTCTGTCTCACAAATCTTCTCATAAAAGTAGACTACTGGATGAAGAAATTTGATAAAAGATCTTACATCCACGTCTTTTACCTAGACATTTTGAAAGCTTATGACAGAGTCAATCATCATATGCTTTTACAAAAACTGATGCGTCCAGGAATATGTGAACCACTTCTCTCATGGTTGCGCGACTATCTGTCAGATCGCGACGCCAGAGTTAAAGTTGAAGGAGTGCTATCACAAAAGTTTAAAACCACCAATAGAGACCCGAAAGTATCTGTGTTAGACCCGCTCCTCTTTTTGTTGTACAACCGTCATTGTAGTGCGGACACCGGAAGAGTCGGTCGATCGGTTTTTTCGTGTCGAGAGGCGCATAACGAATCAAAAATAGATTGCTCCATCTGGTTTCCGTCCTTATTCGGGATCCATTTTGGGCGGCTTTGCGCTGGATTTCCGAATTTCTGTCCCAGCTGAAGATTTATTTCCTGGTTCAGATGATAGGGCTACTTGAATCCGGATAGTATTGGGTGCAAAGTGGGCTGCATTTATATCAGTATTTCTGTAATCTCTGAGGTTTACACTTTTTGCGATTTTGTGTTCCCAGCCTTTCCAGTTTAAACGTACAGTATAAAACATGGTGCTCATCAGGAAGATTATTTTCAGTTGACATCGCCTCTAACCTTTCTAATTGGATAAAAGAGGCTGTCTGAATGTATAAATGACAACGGCTTTTTCGACGAAAATAGCATGTGTCAGAAATCTCCATTGCCTCTAGTCATGCTCAGCTCACTCGTTAGCCTCAGGATTGTCTACAAGCTCTGGATCCTCATATATGATAAGATGTCATTTAACTGTCTATTCATATCGCATGTATTATTCCACCGTTCGCACCATGAAATATCAGCATGATAACGAATATTCAAAGAATTGTCAGTCTGAAGTAGGTAAGCATTTTGTAGAACGTTTTCTAGGTCACGCTCAACAGTCGGTTAATCCTGATGAGGTGAATCACGCCGTTTAGTTGAATAAGTCAATGCTAACGTCATTAGAGTTGCAAGTTTCATAGTTCCACACAATTCCTTCCATTTTTCTCCATTGTGGTTTTGACAGTCTTTTAAAAGGGTGCATTCAGGCTCGTGAACGTCAGTACAAAAGACACTCAAAGAGTGTGCCTCACGATTGTTGTAAATGTTATTTCGTTTTACCAAATCAATATCTGTTTTGGAAACAGTCGATTGTTGACCGGCTTTCTTTTCATTCTTGGATTGTTTTTAATTAGGTTCAGACGGTCACTATTTCACACATGGTTACCTCGATAATCAGTATTATGCCCATTTGTGCAAAAAATCACTAACACTGAGTGATTCGACCCTTGAACCGATTGAATGCTTCCCGTCCGTAACCATTGGAAAATCACATGCGTATTCTCAATCAATTCCTCACATTAAAGAAACAACGCCAGTTCAATATTTGAGATTATTCGATTCACCTCCAATTGATGAGTTATATTGACAATCGGGTAACACGATGCTAACACAATATGAACAAACTGTAATAACTGCTTAGCAGTCTGCTGGAAATTTTATACAGCTGCTTAAATAATTCATAAGATTTCGTTTGATGGCATTCGTTTGATCTTCAAGATGGCTGTCCGTTTTTCGTCCAAGATAGTATTTGTCAGACGAGCTTTGGATTTGGATCCATTTGCTGGCTCGAGGTTTTGACATCACATAAGTAATGAAAGCGAATCGGCGTATAAAATGTTTTAAGCCATTCCCAGTTTTCTGTGGATCAATGGGGTGGATTTGCTTTGCTTATTTAGGTTATGAAAGCTTGTTCCGAATTATTATTAAAATCAGGTTCCTAAATAATCTCATGAAAGTTTCTCCAAGCCTCATCTCTGATGATTGAGACGTTTTCGTAAATTCTTTCTAGAATGGACGGAAACTACGAATCTCATTCCATTGTGTTAATGTTAATAGTTCGTTTCGCTTCTTCAGAAAAAATCATTCTGTATTTATTTTCGCGATCCACGTGCATCGAATAAAATTAAATGTCCGTAGCGTGACGGTAATTCATTGAATAGGGGCTGCAAAGCTTGAACCGTTTGGCGGCAGTGTAATCAGACCTTCAGATCTCTGCCACCATTTGAAGCAGCCTTTGGCGCTTAGCTCTAAGCTAATCTAGTCATAATTTTCAACTTGTTTGTGATACTTCCTGTATTATAATAAACAGAAGCTGAATTCAATCTCATCTCAATCGATTCGTTGAGATGTACATTTTTTATGAGTTCTAAATGCGGAATAGCTGTTGCCAACGTAGCAAATGATCCTCTCCATGACATCATTGGAACCAGAGGAACAGCTAGGCTGATGTATGTGAACAACGATGCCACCACAGCGCTTGATAGGTAGGAGCTGATTACAACTTCGAACTGCTTAACGGTAATCCGTTTCCGAAATGTTTCTCAAGGATGAAACCTGATACCATCCCCATGATTGGATGTATATGCGTGGCCTTGCTGGTTTGATATAAGGGTTTTCAAACCCCTATTTAAACAGCCTGCTTGGATTTTTGAACTCGGTATGCTTTCAGCACACCATTTTTACGGTCCAAATAATCGCCTTCGCTCGTTCTGCTGTCAGTAGAACAATTTCCACCGGGTCACACAGGACGACGCAGAGAGCCCGGGAGTGGGACTTAGATTTCAGAGGGTTAACAGGAGGCACGCAATTAAAGCATTGGGGGATTATCAACAAAACTGTTTTGGGTATGACAACCACGACTAAATTATTATACAGTATTAAGTAAAGCAGAGTACGACAAGTGTCCTATGATTTCTGAAATAAATTCGCTATTCATTTTCAGTTTGCACGAATAAAACTTCAATGAAAACCGAAATGTAACAATTGATATTTTATGAATCAACTGAGAATATCGAACACATTTTGTGAATCACTTTAAACTGATGCATAGGCTTGTATGTGTTTGAGCGGATAAAGTACATAGCAGTGGTTAGATATTTTCTCGCGTTTGAGATTTTATTACGAGATCGCTGATCGGGTTTCATATGTACGATTTGCCGTAAGTCGCTTAGTTCTACGGCGCTGTCTGTCACGTGTTTAGCATGTTTTGTTGAAAGTACATGCAAAATGCGACAAATCGCTGACCTCGGATTTGGTAGAGAATATTAATGAAGAAAATTGTCCCGGTGTTTATTTCGTTAGCCAGGTTTTCGGGTCAAACCATCAGCGTCATTCTCGGAGGCTATAATCACTAAGTATGAAATTGAGGCTCGTCTAAATGATTCAAGATGCAATATTCAAGATTCAAAATTAATGGTTGTGAAAGCAATTAACTTTACAAAAACCATAGAGTGGAACTATAAGTACAAATGTATATATGCATATTTATTTATAAACGAAATGAAAATCAATGTGACAATGTTACCAAATCGGCGGGTAGGGAATTCCAAACAAAGCACACACGCACCGAATAAAATACCTGCGGCAGTTCCGTTTGGAATGTGATTTTTCCAACTTGCAACCATGGCCACGGCTGTTGCTGGGAGTTCGAAGGAAGAAATAATAAGTCCAGTGGTTGGGAAACATTAGTAAGTATTTTGTATGCTATGATAAGATCCCTGCGCATTTTGCTTTGTGCAAGTGTCCTCAGCTCCAGTCATCTGAGACGCCCGGCAAATAGCATATATTTGAGTCCAATGACGAGCTGATAAGCTTTCTGATATAGGCGATCCAGAAGTTAGATGTTTTTGGAGCCATGGTGTTCAAGTTTGTGCAGCATAGTCTAAAATCGGGAGTATATATGTTCATAATAAGAGGAAATCTCCGCTCCGTAAAACGTTTAAATAACCGCCCTAACATGCCGAGCAGCCGATACGCGCTTTTGTAAACGGCTTCGCATTGTAGACCATTTCCCAAACTACCACACAAATCCAGACACCCAGGTCCTCTCTTTTTTGTTTTTGAAATGTTCAGGTAGCACGCATGATTGAAGCCACCGCATCTACAACCCGAGTCCAGTCGTCTACGCTTGTCAGCAAATTTGTTAGACAAGAGCGATTTCTGCGTAATCAGTGAAGATTGAAAGTTTTAGAAGATATTGTGGGTGATGTGTATACAGTATACCCTAGGTTGCCCTTCTATCAACCAAAGTATATCAAAACATCTTCAACGTTGTGAGATTCATAAGGATCGTTTCAGAACGCAGGTACGTGCCGAGATGATTTTACTTTCAGTATCGAACATATTTTAGACTGTACTCTTTTAGCCCAGTCCAGCTCGGGATAGGGCACCTCCAAGCGACTGCACATGCAGTCCAGTGCAAGACCAAGTGCATGTTGGGGCAATGAAACAAGCCAGCGAACCAGCCGGAACCACATGAACAGTGTAAAATTGATTTGGATAACGAACTCGGAGCGCTGGCTCAGCCTTAGCCGCAAACCACTCTTCAAACCATACACCTCAAATAATAGCGGAACACTCCGTCGCCCCATGTTTGAACTAGTGACCTGTAGGCCACGAGAAAACTCAGGGCATCAGGCGGCATAGGCACCCCGGAGCATTGTGTAAAGCGTCGTCTGCAAGCCGGGGAGGAGCAAATACAGCGCTTGGCTGCTGAAGGCAGATCACGCCACCGACGTGCAACTGATGCAATACAACAGAGTTCTGACTACCGTTGCAAGCGCTGCAAGAGAGTTTGTTCCTCCCAAATCGGACTGTTTATTCATTCAAAAAGCTGCAAAACATGAAATTCATGCGATGTGATGTACATCTATGGTCGACATCGACCGACAAGGGCCAACAACATCTCTTACAGCCCATATGGTGAAAACACAACAAACGAAGCACTGATTAGTGATATGTGAGAACGGTTGAAGGAAATTGGATTGAAGTTTGATAATTTTAGAGTAGTTAACCAACAAACGCATAATGTCGGGTTTTATTTACCGTTACCCGCATTTGGGTAATTTTCGAGGGGGGGCAATCCCGATAACGTCACCCTTCACCCTGTAAAAACGAGGGGCGTGGCGCTGTGACGTGAAATTCGCAATCTGTTTGGACGAAAGTGCGCGTTTTGTCTCAACTATCTGACGACAAGGGAAATGGTGGAAGTAAACGCTCCACCACAGGCAGTTTTCACTGCAGTTAATCCAGGCAGAACTACCCGCTCTACCTTAGGCGATCAGATAAAATTTGGGAAATGTCGAAGCAAATCCGGACTGTAGGCTTTCTTCCCGTTTGCCTACAGACCACAAGGGGGCGGATTGAACTGTACGCTTCACCACAGGAAGATTCTACTGCAGTAAGTCCAGGCAGAAGTATTAGCTTTACCATAGGCGGTCAGCCATATTACTTGGAAATTGTCGTAGCGAATGCGGGCTGCAGGTGTTCTGCCCGCATGCCAAATTACCACAAGGGGAACGGATGGAACCAAACGCTGCACCACAGGTTGTTTTCGCTGCAATTAGTCCAGGCGAAACCACTCGCTCTACCATAGGCAGCTAACCATATTATTTTTAAATAGCCGTAGCAAATCCGATATACAGGCGTTCTACCCGCAAATATTTTGTGTATTGGAAATAAAGTAATGATCCTTCCGCAGGTTCACCTACGGAAAACTTGTACGACTTTTACTTCCTCTAAATGATCAAGTTTGGTAGTCTTCTCAGCGCCGGCCTAGCCGCCAAAGCAGCCTTCGCGCACCAATCCAATGACCTTGCTAAGCAATTCAATCCGGAAAACCTGGACCACCCACGCAAGACACGGACGGAAGATGAATGCTTTGCATCTAGGAAACATCCGCGTATCTTGAGCATATCGTGGATGGACAGAGTGACTAACGCTGAAGTGCTTTTAAAAGCTGGTTTACATAGCCTGTTCACTCTAGTGCGCCAGCACACCAGAGGTGGCTTGGTCATGTCTACAGCATGAAAAATGGTCGTATCCCAAAAGATCTACTCTATCGTGATTTGCAATTAGGGAGTCGACCATTGGACAGACCGAACTTGCGTTACAAAGCTGTTTGCAAAAGAGATATGGAAGCTCTTGGCATTGAACACGCGAAATGGGAAGAACTTGCTTTGACCGCTTACATTGGAGGCATTGTGTGTCGGAAAAACATGCAAATGAATAATAAATTCAGAGAACGTATTTATTTGTTAGATAAACAAAGTGTGGCAGCTGGTCGAAACATGTAAAATAAGATTATTCAATTTAAAATATTCAAGCACAATCTTGTTGCGTGTTGAGATACACTGAACGCATTTAATCTACTTTCTCAAGCGTTGGGGTGTATACATCTTATGTAAAACGATGGAAAGTATCCAGAAACTGGTTGACCCGGTGTTAGGTTTGGAAATGATGAACATATTGGCTAACTATTATCATTTGGACTACAATACTCACTCACTCACTCACTCAGTCCTCTCCGTGCCGGGTGGCACATGAGGCGAAGACAACTTCACGCCAGTGGTTCCGGTAGGCCGCTGCTTCTGTTGCCGTCTGCACCGTGAATCCTTGTGCATGTAGTTCGCGTTCCAACGTTCTGCGCCAAGTTTCCTTGGGCCGTCCCCTTTTTCGTTTACCTTGCGGACGCCAGTGAATGGCTACTTTCGTATGCGAACTGGGATCCATCCTGCAGACATGCCCGAACCATCTCCACCGTCGTCTTTTGACTACGGTAGATACCGCCTCCAGACCAGTTTTTCTCAGGAGCTCTTCATTCGAAATGGTGTGTGGCCAAAAAATTCGAAGAATCCTTCTCAAGCACTTAGTTTGAAACACGTTCATTCTGCGCTCAATGGCAGTAGTCGTCTTCCAGCATTCCGATGCATACAGCAACACACTCAGAACGTTGCTCTTGAAGAGTCTGATCTTCGTGTTAATGCTGAGAGCGGAGGATTTCCAAATGGAATTCAGCATGCAGAATGCTTGGTTCGCCTTCCCGATCCTTCTCCTCACCTCATCTTCACAGTCACCGTTTACAGTCAGTTTGCTCCCAAGGTAGACTGTATCTGTAACCTCACTGAGCGGTTGACCGTCCACGAACACTGGTGGTTGCTTCGGAACATTCTTCCGCATTACCTCCGATTTGCCAGCGTTAATTTCTAAACCCACCGTCTTGCCAATTTCGGATAGTCGATCGCTCTTGCTCTGGATGTCACTGATCTTGCATGCCAAGAGGGCAACATCATCCGCATAGTTCAGGTCTTCTAGCGGTCCCGCTGGGGTCCATGGAATGCCTGCTGCCCTGCCATCGGTCACCTGTCTCATAATCCAGTCTATTGTTAGAGAGAAGAGTATCGGTGAGAGGATACATCCTTGCCTCACTCCCGTACGAACCTCAAACTTCTGAGTGAGCATTCCATTGTGAGCGACTTGGCATTCAAACTTTTCATAAAAGGCTTTTATGAGATTTACTATCTTTGATGGTATACCGTAATGACGGAGGATTTTCCATAACACTGGTCGGTTAACGCTATCGAAAGCCTTCTGAAAGTCTATGTAGGCCACACATAGCTCTGCATTCCATTCATGTGTCTGCTCTAGGATCTGACGGAGGACAAAGATTTAGTCAATGCAAGATTTTCCTTTCCTGAACCCGGCTTGCTATTGTCGTAAAATGGAATCAACTGCATTGGAGACACGTCGGAGAATGATGCGGCAGAATACTTTGCTCGTGACTGATAGAAGCGTAATACCTCGCCAATTGGTGCAGTAGCTCAAGTCACCTTTCTTCGGACTACAATAAGATAGTAGAAAAATTACTCATATCGAGATTCATTACATTGCCATTGTTTCAAATTCATACGGAATAATTAAATGTATTAGTAATGAGCGACATATTGATAGATGATGCATGTGGTTACGGCTTTACTTTAATTCGTCTCTAAAGATATCAACCTATGTGGTGGTCAACACGTACAGCATAACTCGTTCGCAGAACACCCAAGTCAAATTTCAAGTACATCTAATGTTAGGTTCCAGAAAAATAACATAACCCTCCGGTTCAAAATGATAGATTTTATGACAAAATTTCATGAAAAATTCAGTTTGTGCAACTCGCCGTGCTGTCACACTAATCTGAGCTCATGATTATAAGGATATACAGTTCTTACACTTACGCGTACGTGGAAAATAAAACAAAGCGCATCAAGTTGCATATGTACGGCTTGCCAAAAGTCGGTAAGTATTGAGGCGAGCTCTGTCACGTGTTTCGCTTGCTTGTTGAAAGTGCGTGCAAAATGTGACCAATCGCTGACCTCGGAGATAATTGTTCCGGTGTTTGTTACGTTTGCCAGGTTTGCTGGGACTAAACAACAGTTATATCCTCATAGGCGAAAACCAATGAGTGAGAAATTGGCACGGGACTAAATGGACTGGAATCCAGTATACAAAACGTGAATAAACTGTGAAAACGTCATAAAAGCACATTTGTTACCCGACTTAGAGTTTACTGCCGAAGAGCCGGTAGATAATGCATCATATTCAAACAGGCCAACATTTGCTCAGATAACCGCGCAGATGAGGATTAAAACGGGGAAGCGTTCGTTGGGATCAGTGACTCATCGACTTAACGGAAAAGAGGAAGGAGTCCAAAAATCGACTGCTAAAACGCCAACTCAAATTATAAAACAAAATTCACCGGTGGAAACCTTGCTGTTATATATACCAACATGACCGTGCCCCGGGAAACGCTGTTTGAAGCTAAGAAAAAACATGACAGCTCAGTCTTATAAGCTTTGTTGTTTGCATGAATCGTGTGGTCCGCCGGTCCCCTTCATCTAGCGAATCGTACAAAGAAAAATTGATCCAAGTGCTTCAGCACATGACTCGCAGACAACAAGCAACGACACTTATTATGAGTGATTTTAATCTGTCCGCCCTTTATCTCAGGGACGATCACTTCCCACAAACTCTAGAATTTCGATTTAGATTCAGTCCCGTTATACAAACATGTTCACGAATGCACCCGGAGGAGCGGTTCTGACCGCCCCTTTGTCTTGGATTTGATGTTGTCATCGGAAGAACAATCTATCGAAGCGAACGGACTCCATGCTCCGCGGGAAATTAGTGACCATTCAGTGCTTGGGTTCAAATGAGGTTGCTCTGGATTTGGCGGTTCGACGGGTAGATAGATGTGCCCTGATTAAATCGTTCGTGGAGATTCAGCAATATCAGACGGAACACATGAGCCGAAAATGAACTTCCTCTCGTTGTCCGCAGCCGAACAAAAAAGTGGATAGCCAACAATACTACTACTCCTTGGAAACATTCCCGTATGTTACCGCACAAAGTGACTAACATATTCGAAAAGATAAGGAAACTCACCATGTGATGATTCTGTCAGAAATGAAACACAACCCTATGTTGCTATAAAATATCATAAACGCGACAGCAAACGTCAAAACAGGTATATTTCCCATCTAGTATGGTGAAAAACTCCCTGAAACAGAGTTGGAAACCGCAAATTCTATGGCAATTTACTATCCTAAAGTGTTCGTGCCAAAGGCTTCAGTAGAACGTTCTGAGTATTCTATCGAAATAGGAAATGAAACATTGTGCGATATTTCAATAAATCCAGTGATTGTCGCAAGTCTTTTGCTAAAACTAAAGGTAAGAAAATCCTCAGGAGCGGATGACATTACAACGGATGTGCTCAGGTTCTGTCACCGTCAGCTTTGTGAACCGCTCTCCAGCTTGTTTAATTATTCATTGCTTAAGGGAGTGGTAGGAAAATATTGGAAGTCCGGCGTGATAACACCTATTTTTGAAGGCGGCTGCATGGAACGTATAGTATCGAAAAGAATGTTTGTTCGAATTGCATAATTTGTTTTTACTAGCGCAGCATCGATTTCGATCTCATCGCTCTTGTCTAAAGAATCTTCTCATAGCATTAGTCGACTGGACGAAGGAGTTGGATAGAAGTTCTTGCATCCGAGTCTGTTAGTTAGCCATTTCTAAAGCTTTTGACAGAATCAATCAACATTTGCTTTTACAAAATCTGTTACGTTTTTGAATATGTGAGCTACTCCTCTCATGGTTGTGCGACTATCTATTAGATCGCCACGTTCGAGATAAACTAATCGGAGTGCTATCAATCAAAACTTTGAAAACCACCAGCGCAGTCTGGCAAGTATCTGTGGTAGGCAAGGTCCTCTTTTTATTATACATAGATGATTTATCCCCCGTATCAAATATCATTCAAAATTGTCCTGTTCGCGGATGATATAAATATTTGTTCGCCAATCAGTTCTGCAGATGATTGTGAGAAACTGCAAATGGATTCGGACAGCGTGTAAAAATGGGCAGCCATGGCATTCAACATAAGGAAAAATATGATGCTCCACCTTGGCAAGAATGTTCCTAGGACATATATTGAGAAATGAAAACTTGACATGGAGCTTGTTGGATGAAGTTCTCGGTAGCGGAAACCTGAAAAGCACGCTGCACTGCCAAAATATACCGAATGCAAACAGATTGTAAGGTATCTTTGGAATATTATTTGGAAGGTGCTCCCTGGTAAAGTTACCCAGGAAAATATAACGTCTCCCGTCGCCCTGTAATGCACTATGAGGCATGAGTTTGGGATTTATGGCTACGAAAAGGAATTGCTCTCTTTGATAAATCTATCACAGCTTAGGCTGTATATAGCAAGCTTGGATCTACGTAAGTATTGAGTACCTCAGTCAAAAGGAGCGGTGGAAAATGATCAAAAACTCGTTGTATGCAAGCGCCTGGACGGCCTTGGTTTGCAGAATCTTTTTGAATTTCCGCATACACAGATACCCAGATCTTTCTTTGATGTACTGCACTCACGTGTTTAACTACCATATGCGTATAAGGGACGACCTTATCGTTTTTACTATAACCTAGTTTCAACCTTGCATGACTGAATACGAACTCGAACGGGTGAACTAGAACATACTCTGTTCAATCGGTCCTGCCAGCCTTACCCAACAGTGGAATACATGCGCAACTTATTTAACATTCTTCCACTGTTCTAAGCGCATGCGGATCCTTATCCTACTGTCCGTACCTAATAAGTGTGTGTGATTCATATGCATGCAAATGAGCTTTTATTGAACATACTCTCTTTTTACAAGACAACACTTTCCCCATCATAATGTATCTCCCCGCGTCTCCGACGGATAGTCTTATTATTTGGGGTTATTGAATAAGTCAAAGAAATACAATGGTTATAATAAACAATCAAAGGTATTATCTATATGCCACTAAGGTAAAGCCAATAAATTGAATGAATGATTCTGGCACGGGTTTTCAATCTTTCGGCGTGAATATTTTTAGATTAAATTCTGCTAACAGATCAGCAGTCTTCTAAATGGTTTCAATGAAACCGTCTGCAGTATTTAGCCAAATATTCCTGACGTAATAATGCCTCTATCAATGTTGCCTGGACATAATGGCTTGGAATGCAAACACAAGTGCAATCAAGCAGAGAGAGTGTAGTCCGGAGTTATCTAAATAAATTTACTGCGTATTTGACTATCTTCAGACTTAAACTGGTCCAAATTATTCTAGTATAATAAATTTACTGATAAAAGTGAGTAATTGGGCACGAGCCGTGTATAGAGGGCAAACAGATAGTGACTGCTACCTCGATCTACAATATCTTTATCTACAACCCATTTGTTCATGTTAACCGCAGCTTAATAATGGTGAAGCTTGAATGACTTGTAATCACCCTGGTATTGCTGAATTGTCTAAATTGATAACTGACGTACTGCAATATCGTGGTATGTGCTGATTATAATTTATCAAATTCAATCACGGCAAATATCTGATTTCACCAATATTCAGTTCTAGGTCAATAAAATACTGAAAATTGTTCGTTGTAACATGGTGATTTCCCAACGTTCTAAATATATATTGTGCATCAGCGTATCAACAGACTGATCGGTAATTCAAAAAGTTCTTGATACTCTTTCGTGGAAGAACAAACTATATGTTATCTTCTATAAATTCAGGTTCATGAATGTGCGGAACAAGTTAGATTTCACAAACAATTTAGACTCCTGTGTACTCAAAAAGCGTAGCGAAGAAAATGAAACAAATACTCATTTTACAAAATTATCACGTATAATCAATCTACTCAAACAGATATTTAGAAAACTTTCGCCAAATATCTTCCTACTGATTAGGAATATATACCTGATACCAGTCATGGAATCCGTTTAACAGTCATGGTATCCATGGCTTCAGAAATATGTAAAAGTTATGCAGTGAATCTATCACAAATTAGCAAACCAATTTCTCGGCATGTTAAACCAGCCTTAAAAATAGAGAATAGCTCATCAAACTTTGTTCGACATTCATTCTGAATTGAAGGAGATCTTATCTTACTTGACAATATATTTAATACGCCAAACCGTTCCTTAGTGGGACTCTTAACGCTATCTCAATATTAGATAAGGATTTCAGGGTCGCGTTGATAGCTTATTGTTGAAGCAAATCGACCTCTATAGCGCTGTTCCGGAAAGATCGTTGCTTGGACCAATACTCTTCCTGATCCACATGAACGATTTACCAATACCGAATGATAGTAATGTGATTCTATTTGCTGCTGACATAAAACTATTTGAAAGAATCAACAATGTCAATGATTGCTTTTTAATACAAAAGGACAGGATTGCATTACGCAACTGGTCATCAGAAAATAAGGAGCGTTTGAATATGCGAAATTCCAAGATCTCGTTAATCGGTCTTTTATACATATACAAGCTTGCAGACTAAATCTTGTAGTACACTGCAAATGAAAATGAAGGTGTCTGAATTTGCGGTTGATTGGAAATCGCGCGTCTTGATGCTAGGTATGTTTCGGCTTATATTTGGACTTTTTCATAGCATTCTTTTTCTCTCATGATGAAAACGTATATGAACAAGGTTGTGCATTCTGCTGCCCAAGAATACACACGATAGCTTCGGAAAGATATTAAAATTCTGTACTGTTCATATCACAGAGCATATGAATTCGTCCAAGCTTTTAACGATACGTACAGAATAAACAGATATTTTGGAATATTTTGCGCGGGAACTATACGTTTTACCTGTAACGTGATGAATGTCAACGTTCTGATAAATATATCTCTGTTAGTTTCTGGGACATCGTTAAAATTGTACATTGCAAGCAAGAGAAAAAATGAAAATATTTTGATAGCAGTAAAACAGGGTTTTTGGCGAAACCGATACTGTCCGTCTAAACTTCGTACTAATTGGAAGATTGGACTAAGACACTAGTTATATACTACACTATAAATAAGGTCACATAAATGATTGACACGCTTTTGATTAAACTCTTATTCGAAAGTTCTGATGCTTTTGAAACAAAGAGAATGTTACTGAATTAGAAAGGGAAATATCCTACCAAATATATGGAAACGTTCGCACAACTATGGTATAAAAGGACTTTGTGCGTAAACCTCTGACATTTTGTGTATCTGAATTATTTTTTAGAGGATAACGGTGGTAATTTAATATTATTAGCCGATAATATTCTGATATGACCAATTGTTAAATGACTTGACGTCTATGTCGTAATACAACTCGATATGTACATCTTGTGCCGTTGATCTCGGACAAATAATTTATCCGTTGATCCTTCAAAACATAACATGCTTCAGCTTGGCAAATCTCTGCGACATTTACCATATCGGCGTGATGACTTACCGGATGAGTGCAAACAGCAATGAACCGCTCGTTGGGTGGTTGAATGCTTGAAATGATTGCAAATGGGTATTCTTGTTCATGATCATGAATTTAAACCTAATCTACACGTGTACGGGCAGATTCAATAACAAACTCATCAAAAAGTGGCGTATAGAATCACTTTGCTAATCTCTGTATCATTCTACTGTTTTGCCATGTTTGATGTCATTAAAATCAATCGAAGTAATTACTAATGGGCTTACGTATTCCGCAGTAAATTCAGCGAGAATATCAGCTGTTTATTGTCCCAGGGTGGGTAATCGATCATCAAAGCGAACAGGGTGTATTCCCGGATAAATGTTGAAACTGGGTTTATCTACTCGGTATCGCAATATTAGGTTTCTTTCGAGAACTTCAACTCAAATTTCAAAAGCGAATATCGTTCAGAGAACTAAAACATAGTTCAAACTTTGACATCAATCTTCTGCAGCGTATTTACCACCGAACCACAAAGCTTGTACCCGGACTAGCTGCTAAACCATATGAAGAACGTTTGAGGAGTCTCAATCTTTTCCATTGTCAATGTTTAAGTGATATTATGGAAATGGCACTGTAGTTTTGGCAGTCATTCAACAGTAGAATTATCAATCTCGAGGCTCTTCGTCATCCTGATGCATTGTGGTGCTCCTTGACACTATTCCTGTAGAAAATGCGTATTATTTGTTTAATAAAAAGCTAACCTCTACTGTATACGCAGCCAATTTTTTTCATTGGTAAATGATTATCAGTAATGCATGATCCCGTTCAGTCAAATTAGACACGAGGAGAACAAAGAATACATCATACCCAGCAGAATCATATATTCGTACAACTTATGTGCATGATATTTACGAAAGGCATTACCTAAAAAGCATTTATTTTACGGTCCTTAAATCCGTATGTCATGATAAAGCACGTTTTAACCTGACATATTCAAATGCATGAGTATGAAAAATAATTGAGGACAGATAAATTTAATCAGAATTATTTTCTTTCAAAACTTCAATGTTAATTAAAAACAGGAAGGTGAGATTGTGATGTCTTTGGATGGGTTACGGAGGAAACACTCATTAAAAGCACATTGAAAAGCCCGAGTGTATTTATCGCGACGCATATATAAATTTGAGGTGCCTTTCCGACCTCCATTTTGAGAACTGACGTGTGCAGCTCACTTTGGATAATTAGGTTAGCAGACGAGTTCGTTCGAATTCAATCCTCATTTATAAAACGATAAATTCATATTTTATACTCTGAGTTATCGCAATCGCCTTATATCATGTCACAACACTCAAAATCATACATTCGAATTAGATATACCGCATTCCTACCGGTTTCTTCGGATTTTCTTTTCTGCTAGTGATTCTTATAAAACTCCATAATGTCAGACATTGTTCAATCATTTAGTGAAACGAATTTCAGTAGAAAACTGTAATTCCACCGTGGATAACTTTTATAATGCAACTTCACACGAACTTCATCCTAACGAACATTTTTTATCATTGATAGATATTGCATGGGACGAAGGATAATAGTGTTTTACCTAAACTATATAGTCGATTGTCCAAACCACTCAATTCAGATAATAATTTGTACTTATACGAATATGCTAGGTTGTTGTTAAGCGATAATTTTTATACCATAATTTTTGGATCACGAATACCTTTAAACGCCTGCACTTCATCTTTTGTTTGAAGCCAGTTGTGGAGTTTCATCAGTAAAATAGATGAGCTGGAATAATTTCGCATAATTTCGTTCTTTTTCTTGAAAGTTACTGATTGTTATAATATGTTTTACTGGATAGTATCAATGTGGCGCTCAATATATTGATGATCACAGGTAGCAAAGAAACGGGCATGAAAATAGAATTTTAAAGTAATAGTTATGCGTTCAAAGTCGGTAGGAATCCGGACATCGCAAGTGTTGAATGAATACTTTCATTTTATCGAAGTGAGTTAAATGTATCTTTGCCGCGAACAATCTCACGTTTTAGGATTCAATAAGGCTTGGCGCACGGGATTCACAAAAGCAACAAAGGTTGAAATTTACTAATTTTGCATGTCCGGAGGCGCAAAGTATGCTTCGGAGAACGAATCTTCAAGTCGGAATGTCAAAAGCGAGAAATGAATCTGATCGAACTCGGCTAATAAACATCTAGAGCAGCGTGATGCCCTTTCTCAGTTATCATGGCCATCATTTTATTGTATAATCAAACATGTGAATTTAGGTGCAGAGGCAATGTTTCGAGTGAAAAACGTGTAGATGCCCGATTTTTTACGGCTTTGCATTACGTTTTATACTTCAGACTACCACGAATCCTTGAAAATAGGTCCATTTCTTTTTTCATACAATCCAGTTCGTAGGATCCAAACATGCGGATTAATTGAAGAATTGCGCAGATCTGTAACCTGTACACATATTGAAATTAAATGGAAGAATTTTTTCTCTGATCAGCTAATATGATTTCCCAGAATGATCTGTAAGCACGAACAGCCCACAGTTGTCATGATTGGCATCGAAATTTCAGGGTCATCTGACAAAGATACATATTGGCTACCTGGAGAACACACTTAAAACAACGTTATACTTGAACGCTACTGTTGCATAGGGTTCGTATAACAAAACACGATGTTCAAACCCAGAATCATATAGTGATTGCTGGTGAAGCCCTCAAAGCGCTTATGGATGACCAAAGTAATGTGTTGCTCACATTCCCCGAAATTACACTTCAATAAAAGAAACAGGGTATTTATTTGAATATATTCGGGACCGATCGAGAGTCAATAATCATGAAAATAGAGTTTGCAATGAATCGGTTATAGTGATTGATGCATCTCAAAGATAAGACTCCTTTAGGTTGTGCGACGAACTGCATCTACCAAATCAATTGCAAGGGTTGCGCGGGTGTTTACATTGGGCAAACGTCTACAGAACTCTGCACTAGGTTAAACGAACACAGGAAACGAGTGGGAAAGCGACCCGGCAATCTCAATGAATATCAATCACTGATTCGGGATTCGGCCGTAGCTGAACACATGCTAGATACTGGACACAGCGTAGATCTTGATAACGTGAACGTAATAAGACGGGGTGTGAAATCTTATCGGGAAAGATTTCACGCCGAGGCTGTTGAAATAACAAAGGCTGGGTCGCATGCGGTGAACATGGTGGATAGGGCGGATATCTCAACAATCTGGCGTTCGGTTTTGCAGCGGATTTAGATTAACGAACATCACACCGAATACGCTCATGATTACGTGAGCAGTGTGTCGGCATACACTGACCTGAACAATTAATGATCCATTAGGGATGAACACAGCAATTGGGTGTGATCAATTATCTTGATCAATTATCTTGATCTCCCCTTTGTAGCTTAGTTAACTCAGGATTGGTCAAGAGAATGCCATTTATACATGAACACTGTTCGTACCAACAACATTGTTCTGACGAAGCTTCTGTGTTCAGAAGTGAAACGTTACCAAAAACGTACTATAACCGATTCATTGCAAAATCTTTTTTCATGGTTATGGACTCCCGATCGGTTTCGGATATATTCAAATACTTTGCTGACTCTTGAGAGCCTCGCGTTCGTTGGTACGAACAGCCGAGACGGAAGTGGAGTGGTATAATCCTCGCATCTACAACTTGAGATGCCAGCAGAATAGAATCATACCAAGGGACTTGGTGGTCAAACTTCCAGATAATTCTCGCAATTCTCGGAAGGCTGCCGAAAACGCATCCAAAGTGTTCTTGAAACAAAGGATCCACAGGACCAATGAAAACCTGACAAACGCGCGATTGAAATCCTTCAGTTTGAAGTCCGAATTGCAAAATGTGTTATCTGAAGTGGATTTCTGCAAAATTTGTGGAAAACACGCCGAGGTTTTGGCCGCACAGACCGAGCACATTGAAGAAAGACAAGTACGTAAGTTCAGCACTTTATTAACATCAAATATAAATGTACCTCTGCTCGTTCTTCTGATGACAGGTCACGACAATATTCTGAAGTATTTAATTTATCAGATAGACCGCTATCGCAAACCGAACAAAGATTGCTGGAAAAGGGTTTAAACTTCTCGTTAAGTACAAAATTCTTAAAACCTGAGGATGTTATTCTTTGCGTAGAATCCACTCTCAACCAGCTACCTGAAAATCAGGCAGATGAGCTACGAAACGGCATATCTAGTATTATCAAAAAACAGCAAACAGAAAGGATGAACCTTACTCAAGATGAACAACGAGCGATTCTTAAATTGCGAAAAGAAGAGGAAATAGTGATCACTAAGGCAGATAAAGGCAAGGCAAATTTGATTCTGTCTAAAAGTGATTATAGAGATGATGCAAAGTCACAGTTTGCTGAAGGTCCGTATTAGGTTATTGACAACATTAGAGCTACGACCATTAAGAATAACCGTAATGGGGTTGTTTCAAGATATTTGCGATGAATTAAGGAAAACCTTGGTCAGAGATTATGGTTCATGCTCTACCCAAAATCTGCTCAGACACCCAGGTTCTAGGGACTACCGAAGAAACATAAGGCAGGCATCCCCTTAAGGCCCATTGTAGACGGCATCGTATCCCCAACACACGAATTGCCTAAGCACTTTTTCTCAGCTTTTGAAACCATTATTTGGTAACACGAATTCTTTCATTAAGAACTCGTTTGCTTTTGTTCGTCGCTTAAGTACCGTAACAATTGGGGAGGATGAGATGATGGTTAGTTTTGACGTAAGCTCCTTGTTCACGAATGTTGACACTACAAGCGCTTTAGAATTAGTGAGGGAATCACTCAAATCCGATATGACTCTGGAGGATCGTATCAAATTGAGTGTACAACAAATCATCAACGTTGTAGCAATTTGTCTATATATGAACCATTTTTTATTTAATGGACAGCTATACAAGCAAAACGATGGTTTAGCGATGGGCTCACCTATTTCTTTAGTGCTGGCGAATATGTACATGGAGCACTTCGAAGAGATAACTTTGAGAAACGAAGCGTTAAAACCAAAGATATGGTGGCGCTATGCCGACAACACACTCGTCATCATAAAGCGAAACAGACTAGAAGCAATTCATAGTTATCTCAATAGTTTGAATCCAAAAATCCAGGTCACAAATGAAACTGAGTCTACGGGAGAGACACTTCCGTTCTTGGACTGTCTCGCGCAAAAAGACAACGGCGAGATAAGAACAACGGTATATCGTAAGCCTATCGACACGGATGCCATTTGGAGATTCACATCTGCGCACCCCAGAAGGGTATTTCATCCATAGCAAAATCGCTATTCTACAAGGTTGACCGCCTCTGAAGAGATGATACAAATAAGAGACGAGCTCCTGAAGAAGTCAGTCGCTGACTTACAAATCATGGGTTCCCCTAGAGCTTAATTAAACGCCAATTGAACCGAGTTAAATATCCGCAAACGAAGACGGAAAAGGTTTGGCGAGCTACGGTATCTCTACCGTATGTCAAAAGCGCCTCCAGGGGAATAGCGCAGGTATTAGAGTGGCATATAAGGCAGGTAGAACTCTCCGCTCCGTATTTTTGCATCTCAAAGATACGACTCCATTAGGTTGTGCGACGAACTGCATCTACCAAATCAATTGCAAGGGTTGCGCGGGTGTTTACATTGGGCAAACGTCTACAGAACTCTGCACTAGGTTAAACGAACACAGGAAACGAGTGGGAAAGCGACCCCGCAATCTCAATGAATATCAATCACTGATTCGGGATTCGGCCGTAGCTGAACACATGCTAGATACTGGACACATCGTAGATCTTGATAACGTGAACGTAATAAGACGGGGTGTGAAATCTTATCGGGAAAGATTTCACGCCGAGGCTGTTGAAATAACAAAGGCTGGGCCGAATACGGTGAACAAGGTGGATAGGGCGGATATCTCAACAATCTGGCGTTCGGTTTTGCAGCGGATTTGGATTAACGGACATCACACCGAATACGCACATGATTACGTAAGCAGTGTGTCGGCATACACTGACCTGAACAATTAATGATCCATTAGGGATGAACACAGCAATTGGGTGTGATCAATTATCTTGATCAATTATCTTGATCTCCCCTTTGTAGCTTAGTGAACTCAGGATTGGTCAAGAAAATACCATTTATACCTGAACACTGTTCGTACCGACAAACTTGGTCTGACGAAGCTTCTGTGTTCAGAAGCGCAACGTTACCAAAAACTTACTATAACCGATTCATTGCAAACTCTATTTTTAAGAAACAGAAACGGATACGCATAGCTGATGAGAGGCAAACACTTCGAAACCGGTCCTGTGCTTCCGGTGAGATTTTAGCGTTCCGGAATGGTATTCTACTTTGAACAGGGAATGTTCTATTTCAGTAGTTTGATTTCGCATCCAGTAAAGATAGTTTGAAATCAGCTTCCAGTAACGACCAATAAGTCGGTTCTTATACGCACATTGTAGTAAAACGCGGAAATACAGTACATCAAAGAAAGATCTGTGTATCTTGGTGTGCGGAAATTCGATTCAACCAAGGCCGTCAATACGCTTGCATGCAAGATATTCGGCTCACACGAATTTTAGGGCGTTTTCTGCCGTACTATTTGAAAAACGTGCTCAATACATACGTACATGCAAGCGTGGAATATACAGCCTAAGCTTGAGCGTCATGTTTTGAAAACGTCATCTGAATACGTCAGAGAAATTTTCATAAGGCAACTAAATTTGTAAGCTGGAGTGTAATTTCGGGGGATGTGACCAACACATCGCTTCGGTCATCCATAAACGCCTTGAGTGTTTGACCACAAATCACTATGTGATTCTATGTTTAAACATTGTGGTTCGTTGTACGAACCCTATTCAACAGGGGCATTCAGGTATAAATTTGTTTGACATTTGTTTACTGTTTCAAGGCTCGCACTAACTGATCTTGCTGTCTTCTCGTGTTTTCAGTCTAATTTCGGTAGATGTGAGCAACGCATCGCTTAAAACAAATAGGAAAAAGTAGAAAACCATGTGGGATAGCGCGAGGTCTTCCGTTATCCTTGATTATAACATTATCGTTACTTACAGTTTAGTCGAGATTAAGGAAGTAGCGTTTTAGCCAGGTACAAGTGGTCCTTGTAATGCCCGCGTTCTGCAGGCTGATCAATAGTATTAAATGTTCTAACCGATCAAAAGCCAATTGATATGCCTAAGTTACACGTATCCACGATACCACCCTCAACTACTACATGACTACTGTAGTACATTTTCCCAAAAGGTTATTTGAGCAACAGCAATAATTTTAAAATATGTCTAGGCGTCTGGACTAAATGTTTTGGGTTTCGATTTGACTCACGTTCATCTTACATACGATCCGCTCCATACACTTTGAGCTCACTTGAAGGATTTCAACTGGATAGTTTGTTACTATAATTTATGCATTATCATTACGAAAATCTGGTAAATGGTCTGTAAACACACAACTGTGTATTATGGTATTCTCTGAGTTTACAATACTGCCAATAGATGGCATCAAACTGAACTCATCTTAGTACAATACATATGGGCCATAAGGTACAGCTAACAAAGTTAACATATTAAATACTACATACTTTTGAAACAATCCGCAACAAGTATCGTCTAAGCAAGCTTGTTCAAAACAGGCTGTGGGAATTAAAATACAAATACACCCTATGAAAGAAATAGCATGTGTGCCTTGTTTGGAAAATAACAAATTAGTCTAGTCGAAAATTATGGTTAGGACATTAATGCAATCTGAAAGCACATAAAAAATCACATAAATTCTCAACCGGCTATTGATTGAAGTTGACAATCAAAAATATGTCCCAAATTGTGTGAACAGTAAAATCCACAGGTTGATTCAAAAAACGCAAATTGTTCAAAATGTGCGTCGCTGTATTGAAGCAAATGTCATATTCGAGAAACGTAACTCAATCATTAGAGCCAGCCGATGAAAAACTCCAGGTTAGTTTCAAAACAATATCGAGCACGTACCACTTGTTGCACACGAGACGAAACAGAAAATGCTGCAAAATTCAGTCGAAATAATAACCAAAACGTGTAAAAGACGGTGAGGTGGAAAATAAGTAAACGGTACAGTGTTTGGATTTCAAAAATTCACAAGAATTAAAAGATAATTAAAAGTTAGATATTCTGAATTTTCAACGGCAAAAATGCAATCGCAGGATGCGCATACAAGATAAGAGACACATTCAAAAGATTATGCAAAATATTTCCGTTGACGACTTGATTCTTTAATCTCAAATGTCATACCTGTGAACAGTCTCTGAAGTTAAGCATCGCCAGATAGCACATTTTTGGAATACGCCTTAAACTTGGTTAAAATATAAATGAGTGAAAAAGCAAATGAGTTCACTAATTTCTTGCATCACATGCACCCTGAATTAGAAATACCGTTGTTCGAAATGTTTTAATGAATGCTCTAGCAGTATACTCTCCCGAAAACGTCGAAAACGAACCTTAATAATCCTATCTACATCTCAGCCTCATCTGAATTGAACGGAGTGCAAAACAGCCGATATTGTTCAGGAAAACTTTCAAACGAATGACCTCATAGCTGCAGGATAAATTTAGTTAAGGAAATACAATCATCTCTGGCAAATGTGGTGTTAGCTAAGGCACCTATACATGATGCAGCCTTGTCAGGATATTGATTTTTCTAATTATTTCGTTCGGATCAATCACGAACTGCTTTTTCCTTCTCTAAGGCGCAGAACTCAACTTTAAACTCTTCACGAGAGTTCTCGGTTAGTTTACCGCCAATATTATGTTCAACCTGATTTCAACAAACATTCATCCCCATGTCTGATATTCCATACCAGCATGAGATTCTGGTTTGAAAAATGATATTCCGGTATTGTAAAATTTACAGGGCAGATTGGAACAGCTTGTTCGTGCGCACTAGTATACTTAACCGGCATTCCGTCCAATGTAGACGACAACGAAGACCACGAATTTTCAAATAAACATACAGGTAACCAATTCATGCAGACATTTTTTATGTATCTCTTACACGAAATATGCTAATTCGCAATCCGCTATTGAATAACAGAATATCAAAACATTTTTTTGAACCGATTTGGTCAATGCTTATATCAAGTAAGGAAACAGCTTTTGCAAGTAAATTCTAATGGCGTATTCCTTCAAAATGATGCCCAAGAAACCGAAAATCTGTTGCACAATTTCATTTACATTGATTTTATAGCGCTCAGAAGATTTGTTTTTTTCGGTTGAAGTATATGCATTCAGAATCAATAAAAATGTTTTTGCAATCTCTGAATTATACGTATTATAAACAAACACTCAGATCCGATGAAGTTTTGATATTCGGAAGCAAGAGAAATGTCCAGGAGCACATCTTCTTCTTAAATGTATGCGAAGCATTTTGGATATTTGGAAGAATGTTTACAACCAATGCTTCTGGATTGGGTATTCAAATAACAGTATTCCTTGAATTTTAATTCCGTTGAAGAAACTATATTCCTTTTTTGATTAACATTCAGGTTTTTGTAGAGTTTCATTAATTTCAGCGGAGATGCATTGTAACGATGATCAACGAACATGTAAAGGTCAGTCTGTCGTTGGCAAAATGTTGCAGCTCATCGAAACATCAATATCGTTTTCAGTTCAGTGTACTTGATATTATCGATAAAATTTCCAATCAAAATGTCCCCGTATTTTTGACTTTCCACAAAGAGATTTCGATTAATCGGGCTTTCTTAAAAGAAGATTCGATGAAATATGGATCCATATGAATAAACTGAGGTTCTTTAGATAATCCAGACACAAATACATAGCTCACTTTCTTATTTTTCAGCTTTTTATGTTTGATTTTTTGCCAGAAGTTTTCTCGGCTCACTCCGCAGTTCGGACATGATTTAATGAAAATAATCAAATCGCGCACGCTCGCTGTTTGTGGACTCAAACATGTGTACCTTGGGTATTCCAGGACATCAACAGGCAGATTGTTATTCGGGACCTAGACTTAATCAGTACAACTAGTTTTAGAACGTCATGAGAATGAGTTTTTGAAATGAATTGTGTCAAATCTAAAATGTTTAATTATAGTTTTTCATTGTTGTAATAAAAAAATAATAAATACAAACGTCACAAGCAAAACAAATCGTGAAAATCTAAATTAAAATTTCAGTAGCTTACAGCTGCCACGGGTTTACCATTTCCGAATAAATTTATAACATCCTGCAGATCTATAGAAAATGATGACAAATAACATTCTCATCGCAAATAATCACTTACCATTACTTTTCTCTTTATATTTTGAGTTTCCAGGTTTGATTGCAGGTTTTATTGTCAAGACAAATTGACCAGTTTTCAAGTTAATCAAATCTAAGTGGTTCCGAGGAGGCCGAGGGCAAAACATTTTCCTTGCAGTATTTAATCGTGAGACGCACATGTCATAAACACGATTAAGCTTCGAATTTTAAATTTTCATTATTTCATACCGATTCTCATTTTTTGTTTTTCCATTGTATATAATTAAAGTACTACTGATGACAAGAACAATAATCAACACAAATATTCTCACATAATTCCTTATGTTCTGAGCACTTTTTTCCATGAACTGCACAACCGAATGACGGGTGAGCTGTCATTGACATACATTATAACGATATAATATTTATTGTGCGTTTTTATGTACAATCCTGTCGAACAGCGCTATCTCTAGCAACCGTTGAGAAGCCGGCTGGTGAATGTTATTATAGTTTAATTTTTTCTCATTGGTTCCAAAATTCCGTTAGAACTGAACAAATTGCAGTTATATGCCACTATTGGATCAGATTGGTACATGACTTGCGTCCAAACACGTGCGAGTCAGGTTAAAAACTTGATAATGAAAATATGTGTGGTTAATTAAAATCGAATGATGCATTAAAAATTTTCCGACATTTTGCTCAATAATAACATCGTTTTAATTAATCTAATTCATTTAAATCTACCATTTCGAAAAGCAAAAAAATTGTTATTTCATTGTGTAGAACAAAGAGTAGATAAATGTTTATAAATGATCCTTAAGAAGTATCGATAAACGACTGAAAGTGTAACCCAAAAGTTTCAATTGGTGAAGTAATTCCTAAAATAATTTTACTTTTCCATTACAGATCACTTAATCGGGATACGCATGCGCTTTAAACAGTGGAAGAACGGTAAACAAGTTGCGCTTGTATGGCACTGATAGATAGGTTTAGTACGACCAAACTGTTCAATCACATAAGCCCACATTCATGAAGATAGGGTTTAAACACACGGGCTTGAACAAATTGCACGTGTCTGCATTTCCATTTCACACACCACACGACCCCTCTCGTGATGTTTGCACTAATCAGATACGACCAACCTGTTCTATCATACGAGCCCACACTGCGTTGATCCCATAACGATTATAAAAGCTCATTTGCATGCATTTCCATTATGATAACCTTTCTGCCAGTGTTTAAAAGCATGCGGATCCTGCCTCTGCTGTCCCGACCTGATGAGTGCAAATAGCACGAAACCGGTCGTAGTAAGTGTGTGTGAAGAAAATGCATGCAACCGAGCTTTTTGTTCGTTATCTTGAATTTAAAAATTATCTACATGATTGAAGCGGTTGAACGTAACAATCATTATCCAACAGAGGCATACAAGCACAACTTGTTTACCATTATTTCAGTGTTACAAGGGAATGTACATCATGATCGTATTGCCCATACCTAATGAATACAACAGCACGAACCCGGTCGTGGGGTGTGTGTGTGATGGAAATGCACGCAGAAGAGCTTTTTCATCGCCATGGGTTTAAACACTATCTGCATGAGTGAAATTGTTTTTCACTTATTTATTGATTTTATATTATAATTATAATTATTTATTTAGTAATGTCCTTATCCGAACAGTGCGGATGCATGCTGTGACATGTTGTAACCTTACGCTTCAATGTCTTACTCTGCACGGACTAATTTACCGCTTACTTCGCACACCCCTGTCTGTTCTCTTGAAAAACACTGGCCCCGTAAAGCTCTAGGACATGCGAACCTGCGACTCGGCTTGGTCATTTCATACCCATTGAGTTATTCTGTTCTCTGTCTCAGTGGGATTGGTCGCTCGTATAATCTAGTTGATCCACTGGCACAACTTTTTCGCGTATCCAGTACATAGCACCAATGAAGCAGGAATTTACATTTTTGGGAGACATATTTTGCTGGACATCATACAAAACGGATCATTGAATTTGCTTTCGTAGTAAAAGAATATTGCAATTCGAACATATTTCATTGCTGCTGCTTACAGTAGTTTGAAGCTTGAAACAGTTTCACTAATATTTGCGTATGGTAAATGGCACAAACGATTTGGGGCGAACATATGTTTGGGCACTTAATGTTTAATCCTGCTACAATCATGAAGTTAATGAATTCGTTTATGACAATTTGAGGTCACACGGGGTCGCGTCCACCTCCATCGGTTGTCCAGTCGTTTAATTTATCAAGATTGACTGTTGCGCACCGTGTGTAATCCAATTGCTTAGCTTGTCTTTATAGACTTCCATTTTCATGATCAACATCCGATGGTTATTGATAGGCTTGGTGCTTTTTAAATCATTAAACACCTTAAATTATCTTGAAGTAATTTTTTATTGCTTTGTTCAATTGATTCGTCGAATAAACATTGGTGTTGCTATGCGTAAAGATGTCGTTCATCTACTTAAACTACTACCACTAACACTGCTATTTAACATGTAATAGTTTTTACACTTATGCATCAATTTTGTCTTTGCCGTTAGTTGTAATTTTCTGCTATTAGCTCAAAATTTTACAAGTGTCGATATTATGTTAAACACAATGATTCATGATGCAGTGATATACACACCACAGCCATATCCATCTATCAATGCACTTTCATTTTACGCAGTATACTAAAATGCATACGGTTTACGTTCATCACAACCACTTCCATTTTTCAAAAAGATGTGATCTGAATCATTTAGGGTCTCATGGTCGCATCTGTTTTAAGGCAGCCACGTTGACGTTTCCAGCACGTTTGAGTGGCATTTACATCGACCATACTTAACCTTAATCTTGCAAAAAGTTTCCGTTTATTGGTCCCATTCTAAATGACGATATTTTCTGGATCTTAGTGCCACCAGTCAGTCCTGCTGCAACCTTGGTGTTGTCGTTTTATATTAAGTGACTAGTGCCTAGAAAATCCTATCGTTCAAGCCCAAAGATCAAGCAAGTTCACAGTGTTGATAACGAAATGTTGGTTCCGGCTCACTTAGACATTGTACATCGTATTCAGGTTGTCTTAATTTATACCCCACAGGAAAGTCTAGCATGCGTGAAATTTATAGCCAAAGTAACACTAAATCGCTTGAGTAGATGTAGTATCGACGAAGATCATGGTATTTGTACTTTTGATCAGCAGATCGAGTCGCATTTAGTTAAGGCGTTATGAATTATGCTGATTCATTGCCAATTGTCGAGTAATATACATTTGATGGTAAGCCTATGGACTATTGGAAATTTATCAGACTGTTTGAATTTTATAAAGAACCAGAATATTGTGATTCTGGACAGCTTTTTTTGTACATCTTGTATTATTTTCGAGGTAATGTTCGAAAAGGTATATATGCTGGTGAGATTGCACTTTCGTTATTGATCGAGATGTTAAGTGCAGCAAGGCAGGTCAGAGAAACATTTGATAGTCCTGAAGATGTAAAATTATCGAATAACACTGAAATGAATGTGTTATGAAGCGTTTTTGAATTCTGCAACCACTTTTGAAGGTGTAGTTAAGTGTAGACACGTCGCCTTGTAGAGCGGGTGTGTGAATGCAGCGGATCAAATAGGCATTGATGATCCTAACGTAACCTTTGGTCACTTGACTCAATTTGTGTCGCGGAGTGCTTGGTCTCAGCAGTTTCAAACCCATCTAATCGACCGACGCGTGTATAGCCAAATGCAATCAGTTGTTTCCGATCATCACACTAAAGAATGGTTTTATTCACCACTAACTTTGCAAAGCCTACTATGGAATGCTGCATTTGCAAGGCCTCTCATGAGTTGAAATGTTGTCCGAAATATTTTGAGGCTGATGTCGATTCCCGCTGGGGAATCGCAAATAAGAATTCTGTGTGTATCTTGTCTACGACAGCCACACGGTGCTGCGTCAATTACCTTCAAGCCGTGGTGCATTACCGAGATGAGCGGTAAACGACACCACACGCTTCTGCATGGCGACCTGATTGCTGAGAAACCATCTATGAATATCAATTGCAGCCACGCGGCATTCAGTGACAATTTGTGCGTAAATTCTGTAACTATCAAGATCGAGACTCCGACTGAGCTTTTGTGGACAGCGGGTCAACAGAATGGGTGTGATTAAGGATTTATGAGTTTCACGACGCACCAGCGAAATAATTGTAAGTATGACGTCCATATATTTACATGTATTCAGTGATGCTCTAAAATCTAGGCATGGTGCTTTTGCGTGTGAACGAAGAAATAATCATTCAGTCATGTCGCCGATTCGCCCTCTGTTTTCGAAATCTAGAGTGGAGCCTTTGAAATAGTTTCGATTTCTTGGTTATAATTGTTTGCGGCTCTTCTTGTGGTTCGTATGCATGTGATACTAGAAAACACCTTTGGTGAACTCAATAAATTTTAACTTTTAGACCCATTCTATAATCGCTTTGTATTATATATTCCGATCGATCTAATCGTTTCTAAAGCTCAGTAGCGAATCACTTTATATTTATACACGAACACGCGATACCATTTCAGTGGAGGCTAGTTGGTACCCCATCTACTTCAGCTTATTTGACCTCATGATGTTTTATGGAATTGTCTTAATTTGGACATTAGATAAATGGTCTGAACGTTCTAAGACGAACCGTCGTTATGTGGCTTGTAGTTGTTAATCCACAGCGCAACGAGCAACCTGAATTTAAGCGCGTCAATTTAAACATTACTTCATAGGATCCAAAACGTGGACAGGCCAATATTCTTAGTTGATTTTATAGTGGTAAATTTTTACACATTTAATTGCATGGTTTGATCCTATCAGGCGTTACCTTGTTACCATTTCAAACATCTTTCCTAGAGATCCCTATGGGTAGGCAAACTTTGAGTTTATGAACTCTGAAATGCTGAATCAAAAACTATTCCATTGATCCACCGAATGTCATTGTGGGCAACGTTCTAATTTCTTCTGCAAATCCAATATGTCATCAATGTAGAAGTTATGCTCTTTCATTTATCAAGGTATTTGAAAAGTCGGTGTTAGTCTGGTGCATACTGATCTAACAAATGAAAGCACCCATTCATGACAAATCAAATGAAGACTAATATTATTGACCTGCTGATTCATAACACTCACTTACCCGAATGAAATTCAGAACCAACCCACACTCTAAGCGTTATGTGATGCAAATGTTATCTGTTTATCGGACTGTCATCTATCAAGCAGGCACCTAGAAAATTGGGCTTCGGTGAAAGTTTAGATGACAGAGCTGCAGCTTAACTGATGGATGATTTTTCTGCAGTTTGTGTAGCCACAGGATCTTAGGATTATACTAATGTGATTCTAGATAATGTTGGTCCGTTTGAAATTAACGAGGTTGACCCGTGTGAATAAAGTTATGGAGGTTTGTTTAAGTGCATACAGTCACGTGACTTTCTAATAGAAATAACTCATTGTATGATTGCTGATTCCAACAGGGTTAGCGAATTCCAAAAACTTGCGTAGGAACAAAGATATGGACGCTGTGGTCTCCGTCCGCAACCATCCGAAGCAAACATGAATACCCTTACCGCAGCCATCTACCACAACAATGACGAATAAATGGTACTTTTCACGGCAACTCTTGAAAGTTGAGTCAATGCCAATGAAATGAGGAAACCGGCGGCAAAGGGTTTTCTGTTCATTCGTCATAAATATGAAGTGAGTGAGATTGCTCTCAGCATCAGTTTCCATAGAACAACGGCCGGATGTATTGAGCTGGGAGCTCAAGTCGTATAAAAAACTTGTGGTTTTGTGACTCGCCAGCAGCTTCCATCGCATGTTTCTTACGTCACACGGCGTGGCGTATTTCCCCATCTGCGTTCGGATATAATTGCATATGTTGAACGATGGAGTATTGTTCAACAACCAAGGGGTTATCGTTGACATCTCGTCCAGTGAGAGGCGCCTAGGAGTCGGTTCGTATTTAGCCATTAATAAATTAATGGGATGGTTGTGCTCCAAGGAAACTCGAGAGACACCAAACCTTTCACTAGGCAACCTCGAGATGAGTATTCTTGACCCACATCCGATTTTACGGGATTGCGTTCGACGAATTCCTCGGGAAGATGGCTGGTGTCGTCCAGCTTTTACGCATTCGTAAGTCCGGGATCTGCAAATTATCAAAGTTAAGCTAACACAAACATGCCATTTGGTGCTGTGCTCCGAATGTAATACGATGAACCAGTGGAGCTTTGAAACCTGGAAATAGCACCTGCTGCTTCAACTAGGGATTCAAATTGTATGGGGTCGGCAACGGTTCCGAAAATTTCTGCAAAAACCTGAACTAGCGACATTGTCAAAATATGCTGCGTGTAGGCTATGCAGCGCTTTTTAAAGGACGGCCAGATGCCATGATTGGCCTAAAAATAAACGCATTCTGATTCGTGCCCCTTGAACGGATTCTGATTGGTCAGCTAATATATACTTCGTGCCCGTGGAAAGTAAGAATAACGGATGCCCCATAGTTCCGTAGATTTTAGTGAGTATTGATGTCACACAGTGATCAGAATTTCCAATCGGCGCAGATTTGCGGGCATGAAAATTTTGTGGTGCATTAGTGAAAGCGTAATCCAAACGAGCATTAGAACGCGTTGGAAAATGAACAATGTTCGAATGCGAGAAGAGAGAAAACATAGAAAGATTAGTGTGATTGAGGTCACCTGCAAGTAAGATCAAAGAGTTTTGGTAGGGAGCAAGTTCATTGAGAATTTCATCAAAAAATGCACGAAAATTGCTAGAAGGACAGTTAGGGACGATATACACATTTAAAAGAATAAATGAATAAAAGTTAGATAAATGCCGTGGTTTGCAATCAACAGCAAGACAGGAAACTTCTGATTTATCAAAGGTAAAAATAATTTTGCTAGAAGCATACCACTCTTTGCAAACAAAAGTTAAAACTCCACCACCACGATTTGCAATAGGACAGGTCCGATTCAAACGAAAGCACTGAAAACCATCAATTTTAATCAAATGAGTGTCGATTTCAGAATGCAGCCAAGTTTCTTGGAACATTGTCACGAACGTATTCTGATAAGTACGATTCGGAAGGGACAATCAGTCACACAGACCTCGCTGCGATGTGAGCGATCGAGAGCAAGTTCTTCTCTTTACATTTATACTGCGAGGGATTAGAAATTACTTTTTAGCAACTCACAGACTTTGTGACACGTCGAGCTCTTATTGATTGGAGTCGATTTGGTCAGTTGTGTAAATGTTGCCAAAAGGATTCCGTAGCAAGGCATGTTAGCATCATGGATTGACAAGAAACGGTTTCTATTGATGTAAATTTGATGGGTCTCGAAGTTTGTGCTGTCGGTTGTGCTCGGGAAGCTGAGTTGACTGACACTGAATTAGCTCATTCGGATTTTGTGACTGATTGTCAAGAAAGGGTTTATTATTGATGTAAAGTTGAAGGATGGGGATGTTTGTGTTGTCGGTTGTGCTCACGAAGCTGAGTTACCTGACAGTAAATTAGCTTAGTCGGATTCTGTGATTGAATTTTTCGACACTAATTCAGATACGAGTGAGAGCAAGCCTGGCACACCTGACACCTATTCAGCTCCAATGAATTGTAAGCGTGTTCACATGACACTGAGTCAGCCGAAAGGGAGGCGACAGATGGTAGCCATGACAATCCATATGATTAGAGTAATGTGTTCCGTTCTGTACCTCATGTGTTATTTGTGTTTCGAACTCATGATTTTGTAATAATAATTTGCACATTAGATTTGTTTAATTGGCGTGAAAAGTCGTTGTTTGAGGATGAGATACATCAGGCTCGTTTGGGCGGGGTTGCATGCATAAGCTACTTGTAGGGGACAGCGGCAGAACCGCAGGACGTGGTGGGTCTTAATCTGGCAAACTATTTCCCTATCAAAAGCCACATGTGTCCAATTCTGGGTTTATACGTTAGGGTCCTACGAAGAATTTGGCCGGAGGTTTAAGATGCAACTTAATGAAATTCTACCTTTTCCTTCGCCTTTACCTTATATTTTGAAACAATTTCCAGAATCTAAATTTTGTTGATTATATTTTCCGGTATTTTATATTTATGCTGTATTTGATTGAAAACATTTATTTTGTTATTAGAAACTTGCTATAGTAAATCTTTTCTTTACACGCCTTTAGTCAATTATTTGTTTGATTTGTTCGTTTCGGCCATTGTCGGTCATTGTTGTTGAATTTGGTTGCAATTTCGGGCACATGTAATTAGCTTTCATTTTGACACCACTTTTGGGTGTCTTGTCTTTGATAGACATTTCGGACGGCAATTTTGGTAACTCCTTTCATTCTATTTATATCTCGGGTCGTCATTGAACTTGTTTGCATTTAATATAAATGATTCTGGAGTATTTTGTCTCCTGTTTGCTGTACGTTCCTTTACAGTTGAGGTTTGTATAATTATTGTTGTTGTAATTGTTGCTAATTACAGTACAGTATAAAATCCGAATTGTGGTTTTGAATTTGTTGAAGTAAGAAACGGGTGGAATACACGTTACTCACGTCACAGACGTTACATGCTTTACCAAGAATCACTTTGTGATTTGAAAATTGTGGTTCTTTGTAAGATCCCTATTTAACAGTAACATACAAGTCTACATTTGTTGACCGCTAGTTGCTTCTTTAGACTACATTGACGCTTGATCCCTATATCTTTGACCGCTTGTTGCTAAATGATTCATCGTGGGAATGCGTTCGGATGATACATTGTTGAAAGTTACAACAGGAATTGAAAACGATCGCTTTACTAATCGAACGTATTCTAATAAGTACGATTCGGAAGGGACAATCAGTCACACAGACCTCGCCTGCGATGTGAGCGATCAAGAGCAAGTTCTTCTCAGCTGGCGGGGTCAATGTAAAAAGGTTTTATATATCTTTTGCGATCATCTTTGAACCACAAGTGTTGTCTGCCCAATGGTTGAATTCATGATTACAACTCACCATAGAGTAGATGATTTTGTCCATCCACCATATTTTCAAGAGACAATGGATGTTCCGTATAAGGTAAGCATTTAGTTTCCGTTGGTGTCTCGCGTGGTTTGTTCAGGTTTTACTGCCTAAAGTGGAGCATTTAATACCCGTCCACTGTATACCATCATCTTCTTCTTCCAAGTCAACTTGCGGCTACCTCAAACACGCGAGATTAATCGGGACAAAATATCAGCTGCTCTGCTGATCCGCTAATCATTCTCCGTGTCAAGCGATAGATTATCTGCCATTGTTTATCTAAGATGTGTGAAATTATTTATTGGTTTATTCTGACAGTTTCCAACAGTAATGATTAGAGGCGATACAATCTCTTGACCAAGGACGCTGGCCTTGTTCATGATGATTTTTTACCAAAGTATTTGCAAGCTGACGAAAATCATTCCATTTCTTGGGATTGAGCAATCATGGCTGCATTGTCAGCATACAACAGGTCACGGAAAAGCAAATCCCGTACCTTTTTGTGCTCTTAACCGGTCGACTGTAAAGACGAATATGATGGTGCACAGCGCGTGCGTACTGAATGCTTTGATGTACCGCAGTGAAACCTTGATCACACACGCAAGGCACGAGCGGAAACTATATGCTTTCAATTCAAGAAGCATCCATCCTATCGTGAACATTTGGTGGACGGAAAATTGAATAATAATGAAGTGGTTTCAAAAGCTGGTCCATAGAGCATGTTCACCTTATTAGGACAGCGCCACCTGCAGTGGATTGGCCACGTCTACATAATTGAAAATGGTAGTATTCAAAAAGATCTACTATGTGGTGTGTTGCACTAAGGAATTACACCATTAGGCAGACCTCACTTAAAGTACAAAGACGTTTGCAGAGAAGATATGGGAGCTATTGTCTTGACCACGCGAATTTGAAAAAACTTTATCTTGACCGCTCACTTTGGAGGCATTCTGTAAAGCGTCGTCTGCAAGCTGTGGAGGATCAAATTCAGCTCTTGGCTACTGAACGCAGATCACGCCGCCGGCGTGCGAATGATACACTTAAATAGAGTTTTACCTAAATCTGCAAGCGCTGAAGGGAAAAATTGTTAAGACTGAATCGGACTGTTTGGTCACTCGAAAACCTGTGATCATGAAAATTTATGCGATTTTGATGTATATCCATGGTCAACATCGACCACAGGAGGCAAACAACAACAACTTAAGAGGGCTTCTTTATCTATCTATCTATCTATTTATCAATCTACCTATATCCATCTATCTATCTATCTATCTATCTATCTATCTATCTATCTACCTTTCTTTCTTTCTATCTATCTATATATCTATCTATCTATATATCTATCTATGTATCCATCTATCTGTCTATCCATCTATCTATATATTCATCTATCTCTATATCTATCTATCTATCTATCTATCTATCTATCTATCTATCTATCTATCTATCTATCTATCTATCTCTCTTATCTATCTATCTATCTACTATCTATCTTCTATCTAATCTATCTATCTATCTATCTACCTACTATCTATCTATCTATCTATCTATCTATCTATCTATCTATCTATCTATCTATCTATCTATCTATCTATCTATCTATCTATCTATCTATCTATCTATCTATCTGTCTAACTATCTATCTATCTATC
>JACCGJ010003341.1:0-12284 GCA_013407085.1 Atriophallophorus winterbourni
CCTTTATCTCAATTAGCCAGCAGAGGCAAGACTCGACGAAATGGAAAGAAAAAGAAAAGCAAGAGAGAGGAGAAAATTAGAGCAGGAAATCGCTATCGATAAAATCGAAATTGAGATAAAGGAGAGAGAAATTAGAAAACTCTATTTAGAAAGAATGCTGAGTCTTCTTACCGATGACGAAAATTATTTCGAAAATATCGTCGCCCCCGAGGTTCGAACCTGGGACCTCACTCCCCCCAGCGAAGTACATAACCACTGCACCACGACCACATTGGCTAAAATTATTCTCAATAACGTTCTGACATCTGATTGGTCGGTTATTTGATTGGCTAAAATTATTCATTCACACAAACTACACCGTTTGTGTAAATACTCTTAGCCCAGTTTGGGTAGGTCTGGACCGCAATGTTTATTCATGTATGATTTTCCAAATGCAACTTCAAACGCAGATTATTGTATAAGGAGTTCACTTCATCGGTTCACGAAGATATGAGTTGCATCGCCCTTTCAAGAATTGCGAGAGTGTATTTTGTTGAATTTCAACAATTCTGAAAAGTAAATTCTCAAGAAAAAAGTTATATGTCACTTTAAAATTTTTATTGCTAAAAAAATATTAAAAGCCTTTTATGCCGTATGAGTATAAATTATCTATAGTTGTATTAATTAGAAATAGCTTACCTAATTTTTCCGGAGATAAAAAAGAGTTGAGTTGCTTTTTGAATTCAGTCTGTGAAGTGCTCAATCTTATATTATTAGGAAGTAAATTCCATAAACGAGAATATTTATAAATAAAGAAATCTTTTCGTATACGATTGTGGATTTTCGGTAAACATATTTTGTTTTTGTGTCGAAGATTATATACTTCAGAGTTTTTGAAATCTAATTTTAAATCAATGTCAATCATATCTTTTTTCAATATTCTGTAAAAGAGTATAAGATTTTGTTTTATTCTTCGAAACCATAATGGTTTCAATCCTAGGATCTGACATCTTTCCTTATATGAGTGCTTATCCGAACTGGTGGTAATGGATCGTGTGAAAGAACGTTGGATGCCTTCTAAAGCATAGCTATCAGACCGAGTAATGTTACTAGATATAATGTTGCAGTAATCTAATGAAGGTGGTGTACATAACTTGTAAAGTTCCAGCTTGCACCGGGGCAGAGAGATGAATCTATGAAGTAAACCTATATTCTTTTTTGTTTTAGAAATTAAGTAGCAAATTTGTTCATGAAATGTAAGTGATCCAGAATATCGATAACCTAAATCACGTACACATTGTGCTGGTTGTAGTGGTGTATTATTTATGATGATCGAATCTTTTGGTATGATACAGTTGAAATTTATGAAAGTTGATTTATTGGTGGAGAACTCAAGACCGTTTCGAATACTCCATTGAAGTAGAGCATCCAGGTCTTGGTTCAATTTCGATATAAAGTCGTTAGTCTGGTTAGATGGAAAAGCTATGGCAACTTTTATATCATCTGCAAACAAAAAGATCTTACAGTGTGTTACGACAGATAGTATATCGTTGATAAATATCAAGAAAAGTAGTGGACCTAGAACGCTTCCTTGTATGACTCCGCTTGGAATTGGCAAAGTTCTAGAACGGTAGCCATTTATATCTACCGAAAAAGTGCGACCAGTAAGAAAAGATTTGAACCACGAAAGTAGGTTTCCAGTAATACCTACAGCAGATAATTTTGCGAGGAGTAGATTATGCGGGACTCTGTCGAAAGCTTTCATAATATCAAGGAATACAACTATGACTCCAAGGTTTGAATCTAGTGATTGTGTCACGTAATTTAAAAATTCTAGTTGACAAGTGACGCAAGATTTTCTGTTGAGAAATCCGTGCTGGTTTGATATGAAATAGTTTGGTGTCAAGTATGCTAGGGTGGCCTGTCTGACAAGCTTCTCAAATATTCTAGCTAGAAGTGGTGTGTGATTAATGGTCGATAATTGGTAACTGTATGTAGTGATCCGGACTTATGTCGCGGAATGACAACAGAATGTTTCCATTCTAAGGGGAAAGTTCCTGATTTGATAGACGTATTAAAGAGATTGAGTAGTAATAAGAAGAAGTCTTCAGATCCAATTTTGCATATTGCTGGTACGAAACCTGTTTCATCAGGTTTGTAGGAGATTGTAACTTGATTACAAACTTTACGTATGTCAAAGGTATTAATTGTAATTGTGTCTAATGTATTGCATGTAGGGTGTATGATTATCTCTGGATAAGAGTTGTTATTATATGAAGCATTGAAAAATAAAAGAAATTCTTCGCAAATAGCAGAAGGCTCAGTTATTACTGTGCAATTGTTACCATGTTGATCCTGTTTAATGATGTAGTTTATCTTATCTGAATTTTCCGATGCCCTAACGTTCATTAATTTAGATAATGCTTTCTGTTTTTTTACTAGACTTGAGGGCTGTAGACTCATCAGAAATCAGTTTATGGTTCATAATTTGTACTAGTTTGTCGGATAGTTCATACGCGTGCAAAAGGGAAGATATGTCATGCTTATTACGAGCATATGATGCTAAATAAGCAATGCGTTTTTCTAACTTATGAGCTTTACTCAGTTTCGGGTGTCTAGCATGTCTTGTTGAAGATTTCTGTAGTAAGTCAACAAGTTTATTATGAAAGATTTTTGAGGTTACATTAAAATTGTCAGAAAGGAAAAAATCAGTCCAATCTTCGTTTCTAATGAGGTTTTTGAAGATTTTCCAATCTATGTGTGTAATTATATGTGGCTTTTTAGCACTAGTTATTATGCGATTGCAACTCAATTCGAAAGATATAATGTTATGATCTCCATTACAAAATGACGGAGATACGTTCAGGTTTAAAGGTGTGATATTCAAAGTAAAGACAAGGTCGAGAATATTTTTATTGCGTGTTGGTTTATCAACAAACTGTGTAAAACCTAATAGCTTGACGGTATTGGAAAAAGAATTAAGATTTATGTCGTTGCATTCTACCTGGTTAAGTGAAGGCATGTTGAAATCTCCTGCAATTAATTTATAGCGGCAAGGGTGGACAGAGGCTTCTATGAAACAATCAGTCAAGCGTTGAAGCGATGAAGAAATAGTAGCTGGTGGATAGTAGATGCATCCAAGTAAGAGATCAAAGGCCGGTAGTGCCAGCCAGATAGAATCTTCGATATGACCAAAGACGGATGAAATGATGATGTTAGCTTGGAGGTTAGAGTGAACATAAACAAGGCAATCTCCTCCACGTTTTGAAACGCGGTCTTTTCTAAAAATGTGATAGTTTGGAATCAGAAGTTCACAGTCTGATTGTTCCTTTTTTGTCCAAGATTCAGTTATAAGAATAACATCAGCGGGATTAGAGAGAAGATATGAACGTAAAGCTAATATCTTGTTAGTTATGGATCGAGCATTGATAAGAATGAATCTAAGAGATGAGGGGCTATGATCAGAAAATGGCTTATTATGTATTTGATTATTATGTGAAGCATGTTGGTTTAGGTTAAAAGCCTTTGTGGAGGGATTTGAAAATTTCTCATACTTGAATAAGGGAACATAGTAGAGTGAGTGTTAAATGAGTTAAAATATGGAAAATTGGTGTCGGGAGACCAGCTTATATAGTTAAAAAAGTGCTGTGATGGGTTGTAATAATTCGAAAATGGGCTCGGGTATTGCGGACTTGGTCGATGGAATTGCCATGCCAAGTTCCGATCTAATGGATAAGGCCTTATACGACAATTGAAGTTCCGATTATTTCTATTGTCAAAAGTTGAAGAATTCCTGAAAGGAGGTGGTGCAGGCAATAACGCACTAGTTTGTCGAAACTTCGGTAAGATGGTTCTTTTCCTCAAGTGAGGGGATGTAATAATTTTAGTTGGAATTTTAGGTGAAATAATAGGTTGTGTTGAATTATTCACAGGAGAAGGTGAAGTTGGAGGCGCATTCAACTCTTGTGGCACCTCATCTAATTCCATCGTTTCTTTTCCATTGTTGGAAGATTCGATGGAATATGGAGTAATAACGGTACGTTTATGGAACCTATTTCTCCGCTGCATTGGCGTTAGATCAGGTTTAAAAAATACATTTTTAAATCTTGGAATCGATTTCAAAACGTCCTTATGAGCTAAAATGTGTGATGCCAAGCATCTGTCGCTAAGTTCTAATAGGATTGGGCAAGACCTCGAAGACTTAAATTTTCTCAAGCGTTTTAGCGAAGCGCAGTCAAATGGGAAGCCATAAGATGAACAGATAGTTGTTTTTAAATCTTGTAAAGGATATCTATCGTCTATATTGAACAAAATAACATTTTTAGATCTTAAGTCTCTTTGACAAATTTCAGTAACAATTGATTCAACGAACTTATTAGTTCGTTGAAGTATATCCTTGTCAATATTTGAATTATCATCCAAGAGATTAGTCAATGGTTGTAATGTCTTGCAAACCTGTGTAACAAAAGAGTTGTTTTTTCGAATTTCATTCAATTCGGATTCTAACTTCCGTAATTTATTCAAAATAACGGAAGTGTTCTGATCCAAGTATACGGAGCATTTGTTGGTCTTGGGGATTTCACGTAAATTAATTCGTTTCGAGATAGGTGTTTTAGTATACATATTTTAAATAGTATAAATATAATAATAATCAAAAGAGTGAGAGATATAAAATAAACGTTTTCGTAATTATGAAATATTTGGCAATCACGTACCGTTTTCAAACCAAGCGCGACCTTGACCTTAGGAAATGGAGGGGATGGATAGAGATTGTGGTTTAAATTGCATGAGGTTTGAGCCGGTTGTGCGATCCGGGAAAGTCGAAGAATTGTCGAATGAGGGAAACCAAAACTGTTAGGCAGTAGGGATTTCGGTTCATATAGAAGAATCAGTCTTATGCCTAAGGAGCATGCGCCAGTATCGGAGTTGGTTTGAGAGTCGGAGACACTGAAACACAATTAAATATATTCTCTTCACCATCATGGTGAGAGGTTATCAAAGAGAAATAGTAAATCGATTATAAACGATAAAAAGATCACAAAAAACAGTATTTTTTGCATTTTTGGCGTTGTTTTCTTTTTTTCTTTTTTTAATAAATACATTATGGTAAACCATATTTTCATACATAAATGGGTTAAATATAAGCAGATAACGGTTAAGCATATGGTCATACGGTAAAAATGATGGTAAAAGTAATGCCTAGGCTTGGCAATAAGTCATTCCAGTGTTTCCTGTCATCTGCTTCACGTTGTTCTAGCGATGGCGGAGTTGATTCTAAGAGATTACTAAAAATTACCGTTAGATCCTCTATGTTAGACTTTTGGGGAATTTTAGTGTTCCAACTCTTCGGTCTGAGCTTATGCACATTTTTAGATAATTGAGCACTTCCTTTCAATTGTCTACCGGTCTGATTCACAGATTTATCGGTCGTACCGAGTTTTTGAAATGGACTTTGATCGATTTCGGGAGAAATCAGTGTTTGCGTAGTAGTTAGCGCTTCCATGTAATATTTCCGCTTGATGTGGTTTTGGACTGCGTTTAGAACTGATTCCAGCGCTTTCTGACACGCCAATGTTTGGGAAAACTGTAAGGTGTTTTCAAGTCGTTCAAGGTTAGCCTCTACAGCGAACATTCGTTTTTTCATAATTGAATCAGAGTTTTTAGATCTAGTTACTTTTAATCTGCATGGATTACATATATGGCAGATGCCTAGTAATTTTTCATTATTAATTAGAGTCACAGATTCGGGTGATAAATACTTGTCACAGTTCGCATAAATAGCAATTGAACACAAATTACATTTAACTTGACGCGATCTGGGACTTACCAGCTTTTGACAAAATTAACACTCTTTACAAGCCTCGTTGTCAGGTCCGTTTAAGGTCATGTTGTCGATAATCAGTACAATTTAGCGAGATCGAGTTGATACACTGGCGAAGCAGTCGTTTATCTATCGGTGAAGTGCAAGAACGAGTGGATGCTGTGCAGTGCAATCCAACGGACAGTAGAATGACGTACACTTTCACGTGAAGGCGGTTCTGTGAGATTTGACCCGACAGTGTTGAAATAACTGTCAATAAATAACAAATAGTGATATCTTCCTATAGGTATCTGAGTTGTTGCGTTACCTGGATTGTAAGCGATGTAGCACGCGTATTTAATGTTGGGAAGTAACTTTAAAATTTTGATTTTCAAGGATTCACGTTTCTCAGCCTTCAAAATAGTACAGTGGAACCCGGGTACAAAGAATCGCTGGGGAGAGAGTGAAATATTCGTTAAAAGCGGAGGTAGTTGCAAGTAAAATGCATTGTCATACATGTGATTTTGCCGCCGTTTTTCTGTACACGTGTAAACAGTGAAGGAGTGGAGAATGTCTTACCTTTGTGTTTCTGCATGCGTGTAATCCATTTGAAGTTCATGTTAATAATAGTACATTTGTTATAAAACGAAGTAGTAAAATCATCTTGCACACACACTGACAGTCCAATCTCACGTTTTCTTGAAGTAGCTAGCGATACTCTTTTGTTTAAGTTTTGACTTCGCCACCGCCTCGATCTCTCTCCACAAATTCAAGTTTTCTTTCGACGTCTCTTCCTTCCATCCTAAAAAATCTCCTGCAGAGATCAAGAGCACTCCTGGCATCTTTCACAGACGGAGCTACGACTTCCGTGTCACTGTCTTAGTCCGACAATGGCACTGCGGCTGTTCCATCAGTTGTATCAGACTGAGACTGCATCAAATCTTGGACAATTTCTGACACAGTTTGATCACCAGAGGTTTGAATGTCATTGTCAAAATTCACGTGCTACTCGAAATAAACATCAGAGAGCCATCATTCTGGATTTTCGAGTACTTGCGTGGAAGTATACAAAACTGATGTGGAAGCGTGTCGGAAACAATTCGCTATTGTGCCCTCCGACACATTTCTTCAGGCGGTTCTAGCGATGAAAATGGCATCTAGCACGTTCAGCTTGAATTCGTCGCTTTTTTCTTGGGCAATGTGGAGTAGGTATCGGTGAGTCACAGCCTGTCAGTAGTTTGCTTTGAAGTTCTGAATGATCCCCTGATCACATGGCTGGAAAATTAAAGTGGTGTTAGGAGAAAGACAACAAAAGTTCACTGATTTCAGTCATGTGATCTTCCCATGTGCAGGGGCATTGTCTATCAGAAGGGCAACCTTTCTTTTTTCCATTGTAATGCGATGATCATACTTTCGAACATACTCCTTGAAAAGCTGCGATGTCATCCACGCTTTTTGTTAGCTTTGTAGAGCGTGGCAGAGTTTTGATACCACTAAAACACCGTGGTCTCTCAAACTTCCCAATCACGAGTAGCGGCACTTTGTTAGTGCCAGTCATCTTGGCACAGATCATGACTGTAAGACTTTCTTTAGACTATTTGCATCCACTTCATCGCTCGCCTTTCAAGGATAGTGTCTCGTCCGGCAAGCATCTGTAGAACAATCCCGTCTCATCGCAATTGTAAATGTCTTGCGGTTCGTAGGTGGCCAGAATATCCTGGAGCTTTATTTGGAGCCAGTCGTCTGTCAGATCAGTGTTGACACTGGCACTTTCACCGACGATGGCCTTGTAGACTATCCCTTTTCTTCTCTTGAAGCGATCAAGCCATCCGTTCGTTGGACTGAAGTTGTCCATTCCTAGTTCACTCGCAATCTGCAGTGTTTTCATTAGTAGGATCGGACCGTTGACGGGAGCGTTCTGGGAACGAGCCTGCAACAACAAAACAAGGTAGGCCCAATTAGTGTTTGCAGGAATAATTTTCTTTCGTTTCGGTTTTATTTGCTAGATTTATTTTTTATTTTTTCTTTGTGTTAAGGAAATGGAAGGCAATAAATTTATTCTTCAAATTGCAATTAAAGTGTGAAAATTTATTACCGTACCTGCTTGAATCATGTCAGTACGGCTTCATCCAGCAAATCGTGCTCGTCAGTCGGGCCAGCTAGCAGTCGCTTCTTTTCTGGCATGAATGTTGTTTCAGAGAGTTGCTTCATCTGCTGCAGGAAGTGGACAGCGTTGATTTTGCTATGCCATATTTTTTAGCAATTTCAGATTTTGTCATTTGGCCATTCTCCACTTCAGCTAAAATTTCCCTCTTTCCTCTAGGCTAAACTGCTCTCATTTTCGTTGTCTGTCAGCCATCGTGTAACTGTAAGAAGGGAATGAAGTGTCTGCCTGAGTGATTGCAATTTGTCACGAGTCTGTGATTACCAATCACAGAGAATTTACGTGATTTTCTTGTGCGTGCGTGCGAGTCAGTTAGCACACTGTAGTTCAGGCTTGTGGGTCAGTTCTATTCTTAGCGCACTGCGGGCCACTCTTGACGGAACATGGTTACGACTCGTAAATCTGCAAAAGAAGATCATGCAGCACCGACTGCAAGGAAGCCTCAAGAGAATGGGGGCTCCACTGCTCACTCTGGGCATTCTTATCTGGTTTGTTCGAAACAGGTCGCCAATAACGCTAAAGCTGTTCAATGTGAAATTTCTTTAATGTGGATACATATTCGATGTGGTTTAATGAAGCCGGAGATGTATCGTTGGCTTCAGAAGAATTCATGCGATATCATTCGCACGATATAAATTGATAACTAAATAACTTTTATTCTTGGAAATCCAAGGCATGTTAAACATGATCAATAATTTCCAAAAGCATTGTACAATCAGATTATTGTATGTACATTTTTAAAGACAATTTGTTCAAGGTCATTTGTTTCAGCGGAATTAACGTTCAATAAATATAAAGGTAACGGTATTTAAAGTTGTTTTCAGGTAATCGGTACGTGATTTGATATAGTACGAAAAACAGCTATTGCAAGGAGAGGTCTAGAATGTTTTTGGCAACACTGATGATCAATAGATAAGGTCCATCAAAATGCGCGAAGAATCTCTATTGTTGATGTTCCAAACTTTTTCATTTTGATTGTTGCAAATTGATTGATCTTTCCTGACCATGAGCCGTTTTCTCGTTCGCTAGGCGAAGGTGGTTTATTCCACTAGTTTGAGGTCTGGGGGCCAGTTTCATTTTGGTGCGGATTGAGAATTTTGCTGTAGAGAAAAAAACTCAGAAGCGAGAGAATGTTGTTTCAAACGTTATGAATGTTTTTTAATATCAATAACCAGGAATGCCATTATTATATAAATCATCAGGTAGAACATTCAAATTGAGAAGATTGCGAATTTTTTCAATGGTAAGAAATGAAGCTAGATGTGATTTAAATTCATTGAAAGAGGAACTGAGTCTTATATATTTTGAAAGAAGATTCCACAGTTTAGCATATTTAGTCAAGAAGAAACTGTTCCTTACTTTAGTTCGAAACCTTGGTAACTTAATAGTTTTTTCACTGTTTCTCAAGCTATATTTGAAATCATGCCGTATGTGAATGTTCGAACGTATTTCCATATTATATGATGACAGTATTTTAAAGAATAAGATGAGGTTATGCTTTAGTCTGCGAAACCATAGAGGATCGAGTTTCAGTTGTATACATCTTTCTCTATAGGATCGCTTGTTGGTATAGCCGATTATTGATTTTGAGAAAGTACGCTGTATCTTTTCTACAACCATGCTATCGGTTTTATTTATATTAGTATATATTATGTTACAATAGTCAAAGATAGGAATGGTGAATAATTTATACATTTCTAGTTTACAATAAGGCTAAATTATAGATCTGTGTATAGTATTCATACTTTGTCTGGCCTCAGTAATGAAGTGGCGTATCTGTTCGTTGAAAGTGAGTGATGAAGAATATCGAAATCCTAAATCACGCGTGCTGTCAATCATTTAAATTGCGTTATTGTTTAGAAGGATTGAGTTATTTTGTATCATGCATCTTATAGGCATAAAATAAGATTTTGCTGTTGAGAACGTTAGACCATTATTTTTTGCCCAATCTGCAAGTGCAGCTAAATCATTGTTTAGTCGAGATATATATTATGTTATTTTCTTTCTTTCCAATCTCTGCTCCAGAATTAATTGCATCGTTCGATTATTTCGAAGCAATCTAGATGAAACTTTATTACTGTGTGACATTGTGCGCAGAAAAATAACTTCCTTACCCTTGTAAATTTACCATCCTTTATTAAACGGGAAAATGTTTAGGAATTCCGCTCGATAAGGTCATTTTGCAATTTATTTATTTTGTACACATTGATAACCTGATCATGTTTTGCATGCCTTGGTTTACCAAGAATATAGTATTATTATTATTATAAGTTTGCGCTTGATTAGCTAGGAAAGTGATGACAACTTTCATGTCATCAGCAAATAAGAACAGTTTGTTGTGCGAAATGATGTTATGTATGTCATTTATATATATAAGAAATAGTAAGGGGCCTAATACGCTACCTTGAATCACCCCACAGGGAATAGGTAGGCTGCGTGATCTACGGCCATTAACTTCAACTGAGTAAATGCGATCAGTGAGAAAAGAAGTTAACCAGGAAAGAAGATTACCACCGATGCCATATGATTTAAGTTTCGATAATAATATTTTGTGAGGAACAGTATCAAATGCTTTAGTTATGTCTAGAAAGACAACTACAACTGCCAAACCTTCCTCAATCGATGTAGTAATATAGTCAAGGTATTCAAGCTGACATGTTATGCATGATCTTTTATTTAGGAAGCCATGTTGAGCTTTAGAGGAGAAACTTGGTGATAAGTGATTTAAGATAGCTTTTTTATATTATTTTTCCAAGTAATCTAGATAGTATTGCTGTGTGGTTAATTGGGCGATAATTTGATACAGTGTGCTTCGAGCCAGATTTATGTCTGGGTGTAACGACAGAGTGTTTCCATTCTATAGGGAAGATTCCAGATTCGATTGAAGTGGTAAATAAGTTCAGTAGAAGAAGTTTGAAATCGTCACCACCCGTTCTGCAAATGGCGGGTGGAATGCCTGTTATGTCTGGCTTGAGACTGAACGTAGTTTGCTTGCAGACTTCATTAATATCATTCAGATTTATGCATATAGTGTTTAATACACTAGGTGATCGAAATGTTCTAGTCATATCTTTATAGATGGAAGTATTGTAAGTAGTATTAAAATATTTAAGAAATTCTTCGCAGATTGTAATAGGGTCTGTAATTCTTATTTCTGCTGAATTATAAGTTCGATCCTGAATAATAAAATCTACTTTGCTGGTTGAGTTTACGGATCGTGATTTAAATAACCTGCTAAGTGATTTTAGTTTATCACAACTGTTCACTGCTCTATTTTCCGATGCAATCACTATGTGGTCTAGAATGAGTTTGTGGTCACTCAATAGTTCATAGGAACGTAAACGAGCGAAGATGTCGTTATTGTTGATTGCAACTGTAAACCATTCTTTTATTTTCTTTTCCATTTTCTCGAGCCTATTTTGTTTTATGCGTTTTCTAGAACTGCTAGCTTTATCAATTAGACCTATAATTTTCGAATGGAATGTCGAGGATATAGTTAGAAAATCATGTGAAAGAAAGAATTGAGACCAATCTTCAATCCTTATAAGTGTTGAAAGTAAGTTCCAATCGATGAAACGATGAAGAGTCTTTACCTCATTGGTAGCTTTGCAAGTACATGATAGATGGAAGGATAATATTTTATGATCCCCATTAAAGGGGGAAGGCAATATTCGTAAGTTGTTTGGATCAATATTTAGAGTAAAGACAAAGTCAAGAATGTTGCCCTTTCTAGTTGGTCTATCAATAAATTGTTTGTAACCTAGTAAGTCAAGCGTTTTCACAAAATTTGTATGAGAGCTAACTTTGCTTCGTTCGTGCCAGTTTAAATTAGGCATGTTAAAATCACCGGCTATAAGTTTATAGCGTGCATGATGTAAAGACGTTTCGATGAAAGCTTGAGTTAATGTATTCAGATTAGATGAAGTTGAGCCTGGTGGGTAGTAGATGCAGTCTATTAAAAGATCTAGTATAGGTAGTTCTATCCATAGTGAATCTTTAAGTTCTGTTAAATTCGAAGATGTTATACTATTAGCTTTAAATTAGCTTCGAATGCACATAAATAAGGCAACCACCACCTCGTTTCAGAGTGCGGTTTCTCCCAAATACCTGGTAGTTAGGTATCATGAGTTTAGAATCAGAGTGGTCATCACGGGTCCAAGATTCAGTTATAAGAATAATATCTACAGGTTTAGAAGATAGGTAAGATTTAAGTATATGGATTTTAGGTATAATTGATCTAGCATTTATGACCAGAAAACGAACAATACAAATGTCGGAAGTTAAAGGATTTGGGGTAAGTGCATTAGAGAGTTTACTATGCTTGAAATTTAATTTATGTAT
>JACCGJ010003342.1:0-14800 GCA_013407085.1 Atriophallophorus winterbourni
CTCGTATTCTAATGGTGGGCAATTTTTAAGTACATCTTCGATGACTATTACGCAGATGGAATATATAGCTTACGTTAGCTTATTTTGACCACATTTACGGTAGTTTTCAAGCCGGTCATGTTCTTTTTTGAAAGCATTCCATAAAAGTTTCGCTGAGGTCCCACATACCAATACAACTTTCAAACGTTCATTTGTATAATGTTCAGGGATTTGCTTTAACGGTACCTGAACCCAATCAAAATTTAGAAGAGTACGAGTTCGCTTCGTTTCTGTCATTCTATTTTGTGCAGAAAATCTTACTTACTTGTTCTACCAGGGAATTTGATTGCCTTTCTAAAACATCTCAGTTAGGTTCCTGTGAGGTTAATAAAAACGCATTTCAAACTATGGCTTTCTTTTTATGTCTATTTTTACCCGCCCGTAATGCTTTCGTAATCCATTACCCTTAGCACATCTGACAGGACCCGATTTTAGTGAGACGGTAGTTGTTACCAAATCACCCAGCGTACGACAACGAAGAGTGTGTACTTTATGATACAATTTAGGCGTTCATAAAATAAACAGACTTCTTTGAAAAAGGTTTCCTCGAGTTTCGCTTGCTGGCCAAACAAACCCCTTCCAAAAAATGATTTTTCAATATGTTTTATAATGCTAGGCAGGAGTACCAGAGCATTTTGAATGCGCCCATCTCTAGTACACATCACACGCAACGCATTTTAATACTTTTTTCCCACATAGAGCTGAAATGCAGGGATATGACACTTTTGGAATAGTCTCTGTGTTAAAAGCATAAATAGCAGCAGATAAATATAAATATTGCTTTTTAAAACAAGTACTAGAATAGATTGATGCTAGTTATGATATGCTTGTACTGAGATAAATTTATTACCGATTTACAGCTAATTCAGGTAATAGCGATTTGGAAATGGATTGTTGAAAAGAAACTAGGAAATGTAATAAAATGTATCAAACCGCGCAAAATATAAAGTTTAAGTTGAATTCACTTCACGTGGCACTGGACAGTAAGTGGCTAACGAGTCAATCGAGAGTCCAAGATTTTCTTTCGGTCGAAAGCTTCAGATGAGCAACCGTCACTGCCAATATTCGAAGATTTCGACGCTAATTGGTTATCCGCATTGTATTTAGAGAGCACTTCTTTATAATGAGTGTTAAAAAATAAATAGCGGTTTATGTTCTGTAGCACGATGAGGGATGAGCTGATAAAGAATCGCGTATATGATGAACGGAATCTCTAGCATTTACTTTTTTAATCAATAACGCTCGTGAAGTTGAGATACCGAATCTTGCATAGCATTTAATGAAAGTATTCAGAAAATTACTTAACACAGTTGCCCTCCGGACATTGCTTGGAACATGCAACGAAACTGGAGGCTATAAATTATTCTGGAAGAATGTTGAATATTTTTTCTCGCTGAAAATTAATCATGCGATTTGCGAGATGTTCTACGCTTTTAATTCAGTATCACTTTTTGTAACACAGGGCGATAGTCGACCAAGTCAAAACAGTACACATATTATTTCAGAGGTGTGCTTGAAAGCATTCGCCACTACTAGCATTGATTCGTAGGACGTAGAGGCGCGTGTACTAGTGAATGGTATATAGGAGAGGTCTTATCACCGAAAGGTTAGAGAGTTGATGCATGTATTCTATTTGACAAACTGTCCGCCCGTGACGCTGGGACCATTTCTTAGCACCGGAGCCGGAACCTTTTTAACAAGTGTTGACAAGAGATGTCCCTTATTGAGGTTTAGAGGGAAATGCTACTAGTATGACCGCTTTACAACCGCTCAACTTTGTGCACTAGATAAATTCATCCATTAATCCGATGAACGTCACATCTTTAGCAGAAATGAAGCATGGGCACTTCAAAGCAGACGACAAGTCATCAATGAAAATCAGGAATAGAAGTGGACCGAGTAACGAACCTTGAGGTATCTAACCCAACAACGTCAGTTCGGTTAGACAAGGTGCATCCTACCAGATATCTACATGTCTTAGCTGTAATGAATGCTGTTATCTAACCAAGCAGTCTACCTTGCATGCCTTTTGCTACAAGCTTGATCCATAGAAGTCGACGATTCATGGAATAAGGAGCCTTGCTAAAATCTAGGTAGTTCGCTCCAACTAAATTCCATTTGTTCAACGTTTTATTAGAAAAATTGATAAAAATGTATAACGTTAGTAATGCATGATCTACCATTAAGAAATCCGTGTTGAGTTGAACATAGTATAGAATGCCGACAGAGAACCTGATAGATTTTGTCACGCAATAGTTTTTTCAGTACTTCTGAGACGATGCTAATCATGCTGACAAGTCTATGTTTACCGACAACCATCCTTGTGTATTGTTACTACTGTGGCTTGTTCCACTCAATAGGAACCAATTGAAGAGCTTGCACAACGGCTTGGTTAGCACTTAAGCGAGATTCATCTCCAAAATTGATTGATACCACCTTGTCCCTCAGCTTTATTGACTCTAACATAGTTACGTGCGTCATACAGCTCACCTACATTGAACGAAAACTTATCCAGTGCAGGGGCACCAAGTGGCACGCTAATCATCACAGACGGGGAATTTAAATAATCATAACGCCGTTGTTAACCATTGGAAAACCTTGAAAACGCATTAACACCAGACAGGTTGTTATCAGCTTTTTCTGTCCCCCAACTTCAAATATCCAATTCTTTCCGTGATTTTACTTTTCGCTTGTGATTTGCTATGAATCATTTCGGATGAGTCCAAACAGCACGAAACCGGTCGTGGGGAGTGTGTAACGGAAAAGCATGCAAATGAATATTTTATTTCGGATTAGACTCAGAATTCTTAGCTAAAGATAACTTAAATTCTTTTTTAGCGAACGCTGTAATTTAACGCAAGCAATCCGAACGGTGTTTTAGTGAGCATATGATGCCACTATTTGCTAGTTCGTTTACAAGTAACCTTGAAAAATCAAATTTTCGACCAGCGCGGGATTTGATGACTGCTCATGCGCTGCAGCGGAGCGTGCTGCGGAAATCAGAACTCAGACAGCTTTATGGTTGAAAAAGTAGTAAACTTAACAATCACCATAGGATGACGAGGTATACAGAGTAAAATTATAAAATCTCTCAAAAATCAATAGGGATGTTCATATACCGTATGGTTCGTCATATACTCATCGAGTTTAGGAGCATAAACTGCCACAGATTCCGAGCGTGTTTATTGTAACCATTATAAATATCTACAAATTTTATCCGATTTCTCATTTACATAGGAATTGCTGGATAACCGGAAAAAATGTTTAAAATTCTGCAGGATTAAGCCTCAGTCTACAAGCCCGAATTTGCGCACAGAAGGAGCGAGATGTTTGTTGAAACGAAGTAACGCTCTAAAGCTTATTATTAATGTCTTATAATTTTTTCCCTCATTTGATATAAATAGAAGCAATGTATTTTACATCAGAATTGCTGTAGAACCGAAGAAAAGACTCAAAAGTCTGTAGGATTGAACCTTCTGAGATGTTGGTTGAAACAAATTGCAGCTTTAAAGCTTATTAGTACTCGATCAATTTTGCCGAGCAGGTGTAAGTATTTATATACCAAGCGAATAAACATAATCGAATGTAGATGGTTCGATAGCACTATTCTGTAAGTGATTAATAAGACAACCGCTCGACCAAAATTTTTTTAATTAAAATCTGCAATGAGTTCACAAGAACGCTGAGTGCATTTCTTCATTTAGATACATTTTCCGGATACATTTCAGAAATCGATGTCCTCAAACCCATGTGATTGAATTTTCGTCATAAATATCTCCAGACCGTACTTTGAGGTAATGATGCTTCTGAAAAGATTTCAATGCATATTCGCAGAAAATAGTTGAAAAACAGATTATTATGACACAAATAGTGATCCATATGGTGTGGATATTATTCGAATTTTAAAAATGACCAACAAATATACATTTTGTAGATGTAACGTATGAGCAAAGAGTAAAATGCTTAATGGATGTGCTACTAATATCATATATTGTGAGGAAAATACGCATGTATAAAATATGTAAGGAAACAGATATAAGTTTTCATTTGAAATATTTGAGATGCGCTACCACAAACAATTATTATTTATCCGTCTTATAATTTTCTCCATCGTATTCCTCATTCGAAATAAATCAGAGCAATGTAGTTTATCAAAAAGGAAAGGAGTAGGAAAGCTTGTAATTTGTGGTTCTTTTAGACATTCACGTAAGTATCGTATTTTAAGTTTTTTAACGAAACAGCTCATAATGCAAAACTTTTAAAAATATGAACTTACGCACTTATCTCCTTTTTGAATGATTAGGAAATTATTTCTAAAAAATTAAGGCTACATAACACGGTAACATGTGACGGTGCGCAACGAGGTTGCAGCGTTTGGGCAAGCCCAGTGTAGGTGTGCTAGGTCTTCCAAGTTGTCAGTTGTCACCGCTGACCGTGAAGATAACGGGGATTGCATCTTTTGTATTGCGTTAAATGTGAATGGCGACATGCAGGCTGCAACCTCGAGACTTGGTTTTGTCCTGGAAATCTGTGTGTGGGAAGACAAGGGAGACGACATAACATTAAGGTACGATGATCTCTCTGTAGCTATTTCAGGATCCCTCTCCGTTCCCAAGGTTGTCACAGCCGGGGGTGGTGGTGGGGATAAGCTCCCGCTACCTACAAAATGCTCCCATACGGCGTGCGTCTCAAATAGCCTCTGACAACCGAAGCCCAACTCCTGGCCTGCTCGTGGCGGAACTGCTTCTACTGACAGGAGAAGGGGCGAAGGCGGGTGACTGGCGCCTCAAAACCAGTTCGCTTCGGGTAGATGGAGCTCGTCAGCCTGGGAGGGCAGTCCATCTAGGGGATGGAAACCCTGACTCCAAACCTCCGCTTCCTGCGGATTACACAATCACAATACTCCGCCGAGGACGGTCCCAAGCCCGTCTGCAAAAGGAGGAGGGTTAGACGCGGGGTCAGCAACCCCACTCTGTAAAAACCTCAAACCGCTACTGAAACCAAAGCAACATGTCATACCAAAGTAAGATCTCCATGCTTGAATCGAGAAGAAACCTCATCTGAGGTAAAAATGAAGCAGACTGGTGAAAGCCCACCGGAAGCCAGTCAGCAGATGAATCTTCTGTCGATGAAAGCAACAACTAAGATTGCCACATGGAACGTCCGTACGATGTATGAGACCGGAAAGGCTGCACAGGTCGCGAAAGAAATGCAAAAGTATGGTATACAACTGCTGGGAATATGTGAAAGTAGATGGAATGGATCTGGCATGCTGATTTTGACATCCGGGGAACGGATTATTTACTCAGGTCATGAAGATGAGAACCATAGTCATTCGGAAGGCGTCGCCATTATGTTATCCCCAATAGCTGCAGGCGCGCTCATTGGATGGGAACCCGTTGACTCACGGATAATCACAGCCAGATTCAACTCCAAGGGGAGAAATGTGACGGTAATTCAATGTTATGCGCCCACAAACAATGCTAGCCTTGAGTCGAAAGAAGAATTCTACGTGCGTCTGCAGTCTGTCTTAGACAAGACACCCAAGCGAGATATCAAGATTTTGATGGGTGACATGAACGCGAAATTGGGTCCAGACAACACAGGGAGAGAATCTGTGATGGGTACGCATGCCCTAGGTGAAATGAATGAGAACGGTGAACTTTTCGCAGATTTTTGCGCGCTCAACGATCTGGTCATCGGAGGCAGCATCTTTCAACACCGAAACATCCACAAGGCCACCTGGACATCACCTGATGGTGTTACTGTCAATCAAATCGATCACCTATCGATTTCACGAAAATGGAGACATAGTCTCCTTGATACACGCGTAATGCGAGGTGCGGATGTTGCTTCAGACCACTACCTTCTAATGGCCAAAATTAAAATCAAGTTGAGAGCTTTCTGCGAAACCGGCAGTCGGCCTAGTGTAAAGTACCACACGCAGAAACTAAGGGAAGAGCGTACAAGAGAGATTTTCTCAATCTCACTGAAAAACAGATTCGAATCGCTCAACAACTTAACCCCTTAGCTCCCAATAAATGAACAATGGACCGCTCTGAAAGACTGTTGACAAGACACTTGTAAGCACGTAATTGGCAGACGGGTAAAGAAAGACAAAGAGTGGATCTCGAGTGAGACTTGGACACTGATCAACTCGAGAAGGCAGCTGAAACAACAGATCCTCCGGTGTAAGGACACCAAGCAGAAAAACCAACTGATCAAACAATACGGCTCCCTAAATAAAGACGTGAAACGAAGTGCCAGAAGTGACAAGAGGCGGTTCTATGAAATGCTGGCAACGGAGGCGGAAAATGCAGCAGAAAAGAGAGACCTGAACACCGTCTACAACATTACCAGAACCTTATCAGGAAGGAAAATACCTTACGGCAAAATAATAAAGGACGGTGAAGGTAACCTTATCAGTCAGGAATCGGTGCAAAGAAAGCGATGGATGGAGCACTTCAAGGAACTCCTAAATCGACCAGCACCTACTTCAGTCACTGACATCCCACCTGCAGCAAATTTGCTAGACGTAAGCACCGACCCCCCCGGTCGAAATGAAATCCTTTTTGCCTTAAAATCGCTAAAGAATGGCAAAGCACCAGGCCCAGATGGGATTCCACCAGAAGCTCTAAAAGCTGATTTGGACACCTCGGCTGATATGTTACTTCCTCTGCTGCAGAAAATCTGGTCAGAAAGACGGGTCCCAAATGATTGGAAGAGAGGTCATTTGGTCAAACTTCCTAAGAAAGGGGATCTGAGGCTATGCAAAACCTGGCGAGGTATCATGCTGCTCTCAGTCCCTAGTAAAGTACTTACACGCATCATCCTTATGCGTTTGCGCGACGCTATCGACCAAGTGTTACGGCCAGAGCAATCAGGCTTCAGAAAACTAAAGTCTGGCATCGACCAAATTGCGACCCTCCGCATAATAATTGAACAAAGCATTGAATGGCAATCGCCTCTTTGCCTCAACTTCATAGATTTTGAGAAAGCCTTCGACAGTGTGGACCGCGAATTCATATGGAAGCTTTTGCCACACTATGGAGTCCCACCGCTGTACATGGACCTCATAAAGCAGCTGTATGAAGGCGCCTCCTGTCAGGTAATTCACAACGGAAGACTGACCGATCCATTTGGAGTTGAGACTGGCGTTCGCCAGGGATGCCTGTTGTCCCCAATGATTTTTCTGTTGGTAATAGACTGGATAATGAAACAGACAGTAAAAGGTGAGAGGGATGGTATCGATTGGAAGGAATCCGAGCATTTGGAGGATCTGGAATACGCTGATGATGTCTGCTTGATATCACGTGACCCCCAACGTCTTCAGAGAAAGACCGATAGACTAGCACACTTTGCCTCATATGCAGGACTACGCGTGAATACCGAAAAAACAGAAGTCCTCCGTGTGCTAACTGATGAGCACCCATCAATCACCATCAATGGTAAAGCAGTCAAAGACGTCACGCAAGTCGTCTACCTCGGCAGCATTGTTTCAATAAGTGGTGGCACGGACGAAGACATAGTCGCCAGAATCGGCAAAGCAAGATACGCGTTCATAGCTTTGAAACCCATTTGGAAGTCGAAGGTTCTATCAAAACGCACGAAACTCCGTATATTCAGAAGCAACGTCAAATCCGTGCTACTCTATGGATCGGAAACCTGGCGAGTGACAGCAAAGTCTTCTGGCCGCTTGCAATCATTCCACAATAATTGCCTCCGTCGAATTATTGGGGTAAAATGGCCAGAAAAGATAAGGAATCAAGACCTGTGGCAGATTGCTGCTGAGGACCCGATCGCCCAGCAGATCAGTAGAAGAAAGTGGAAATGGGTTGGGCACACCTTGCGGAAACCCTATGATGACATCACGCGTCATGCTCTGGTATGGAACCCAATCGGGAAGAGACGGGTCGGACGCCCAAGGCTATCTTGGAAGCGCTCGTGTGAAGAAGAAATCCGCAAGTGTGGACTTAACTGGAACGACATCAAACTGGCTGCTATGGACAGACCAAAGTGGAGACAAGTTGCCGAGGCCCTATGTTCCTCAAGGAACTCAAGAGATTAATCATTAATCAGGTGTGATGGGAATTTTGGATGAGCATTGTTAACGCGGAATTAATCGATGTTGGCGTAATTGTCAATATTATTTTGAAAGTGTAGTGTATGTATGGATTTTGGCATGTTACCACGTAATCACGCTAAGTAACGATAATTCTAATTTAATTAGCGGAACGAATTTGCTTTTTTGAGAAACATATTACTATTTATGTAGGGTAAATTACAAATGACATTTTTTCAATTATTTACTCATTTTTCTATTTAACACACCACGCAACCGGTAGTGCGTGCGTGTTGGTTCTAAGCCATCTATATACGTATGTTCAAGTGAAATAAAACAAGTTGATCATGCCAGCTATTATACACCATTAACCTACAACATCTAGCCTATTTTAAAAATTCTCCACTGATTCAAGGTGTGCGGATTCTGAGTACACCTTCCCTACAGCTCGAAGCTGGTCTTGTATTGTTTATGTGATAAAATGCATTCTCCAACTACCTTAGTGCTTAATCTCATCTACCTACACATTATTTGCAATTGTGATGGCACACTTTTGTCTCGTCACTCTAATCCAGAGCCTTTAGAGTCCAAACTTGGTTTAACATTATAGTATCTGTTCGCCGTACAACTATAAAATTATCAAAAATCCTATTTTTAAACAGAACCCACTTATCCTGATCGTACTGTCTCTACCTGATGAGTGTTAAAAGCAAGAAACCCGACTTTGGGTGCATGTAATGGAAATTCATGCATTACCTAATGTTTTTTTATTACTTTTTCATGAACGAATATTTACTATGATATCGTAATTGTGAAGGTATGTGCTTTTTGTGAACATAAATTCTTGACTCTTGAAATAGGGACTTAACTAATCAAAATTATTTATCAAAATCAACAGCAGTTAAACGTGAAAAATTCGGCTTCCATCTTTACTCTTTCAACCACTACCACGAACGATGAAATTAGCGATAGCATCTAACGGCAAACTAATTTACGCTCTGACAAGTCAATCATCGTATTCCTTGGAGAATTAAATACAACACGGGCAAAATCATAGCAAAATCAAGCAACTTCTTAAACAGTGTATCGAGTTTAAAAATTTCTCATTAAATTATTCCGTTTTAACAAATTAGTCCTACCCACTCAAACTGACCGATCGATTGTGAACCGTTTTCTGCTCCAAACAGAAGCAAATTTAAACGAGTGTTCAGAAACTTTAAGAAGTATATCAGGGGTTGACAATGTTTAACCCTGAAGCGAATATTTTTACAAGATCAATGCAGTATTTTGTGTTTAATAACATTTTCATGCGAACACCCATCTGAGAACAAATAATATTTCACAAACAACCTTCTTACATTCGCAACGCTAACTTTTACATAAGCCATGTATTTGTAGATAGCGATAAACAAACACATAAATTCCACAAGCGTGGGACTCGTTAAAAAAATTACAGATATTTTCAGGTTACACCTGAACCATGAATAATTTTGTCCTGTATTTCGATCAACGCATTGTAATTCTTGGTTGCTTTTTCACATTGAATCGATCGGAACTTTCAGGGTATAGCTGACTTTTTCCCGGAAATTCGACAGGTATTCAAGACACTAAATGCGTTCATGACAAATAATGAAGTGATTTACGAGATGAAGAGAAAATTTATACCTGAAAAATGTTTATTATTCAACATTTGAAAATGTGTGCAGTAATAGTGTACCAAAACAATTTTCATTATCAAAAACGTTGTTTAGTTAAAGTGAGCATTTTATTTGTATGGATAAAACAAGCGTATTATGCACAACTAGATTCTGGGAAAAATATGTATTTGCATACAGTTAGATCAAACAACCCACGAGCGTTTATGTGCTATTGCGCTCATCGGTAACGTACAGAAATGTCAGAATCTATACAACTTGAAACCGTTGGGAAAAATTAAAGAAAGCTTACAATTTGAGGTCACACCCCAAATATACATCGCGATACTTTACGATAACTTGGAAGTCTATCTACAACAGGTGATGTATACATCTTCGACTTTATGAACTCACTTGGTTGCTACAATCGTGTCCTTCTGGCGGACCTTCTCAAAATATCAACAAAGCAAAGCACATGATCATTTTTCGCTGATGATCTACGCCCAAGTTAGACATCACCTGAAGAAAATCAAAAAATAAAGCAAATATGGGAAAACGTTTTCCAGATCTGAGCAGGTATATCTGAAAAGATGATATTCACCAGATTACGCTATTCTATGTTTCAACCTGAGAAATTTCTGCTTGGAGGTGGGATCCATCATTCTTCATTACTTATCACACAGCTTTGCTTCCACGGTCAAAATATAAATATATAATAGTAGCGTGATATGCTAAGCGTGAAAGTATTCTATGAATATACCATGAAGTATAATAGAAAGTGAGGAAAATACGCCTGTATAAAATCGGTAAAGAAATACAGACTTACGTATACCTGTGAATATTTCGCGTTGCGTTACCCCTCAAAATTATAATTTTTATGTCGACAGGAATGTACGCAATCACCGTACTGAAGTTTTTTATTGATAGTCAATTCGAAAATGTTCGAATTGAGCTTCAACTAAGACGAACCACAACTTAGAGTTGGAAGAAATAAAGGATGGCAGTGTAACATTAGAAAAATCAATTGTGTCTCAGTCCTTTGACAAAATATAAAATTTAGAATACTGAATAAATGTAAATCTGGAAAATGGTAAACGAGGTGATTTAATTTTAAATTTTCCGTCCCCACCATTTTGTGGTCAACAGTGATGAACAGCAGGATCATTAACAATGTAGTGAACAGAAATATTTTCACGTGCTCACCAATCTGTATTCGTAACGTGATATGCTAAGCATGAAAGTATTCTATGATTGCACTGAGAAGTATAATGGAATGTGAGTAAAATACGCGTGTATAAAGTCGATATAATTCGGAGAAATGTAGTTTAACGGAAAGGAAGAGAGAATCGAGATTGGTAATCCTAAAGCTTGTAAATTGTGCAAAGAAATTAGATTGCAATCGGTTAGAGCAGTGTCTGGGTTACGTTTGACTTCTGAAACAGAAGCTTGATCGTATTCACTTGTATTAGATTCACGTGGATACACACTAGGACGAAAATCGACCACTGATCCTGGTCATTCCCACAAGACGTGACACAGTGTGGGTGTACAAATTTTGTTTAGCGGTAAGGTCAAATCAGTGGTGGTGGGTTGGCTACTACTTAATCATGTTCCCTGTCCTGACTATCACCCTTGGTCTGACGAAGCTTCTGTGTCAGAAGTGAAACGTTACCTAAAAACTGCTCTAACCGATTGTACTCAAATTTCTTTGCATTATGAATACGCGATCGGTCCCAAACATATTCCAATCGATTGTTGTAAATTGTGATTCGTTACCACGTGGGTTGTCCGACGTTCACGCTGTAGGGATCGCAAGTGCGTTCAGTTGATTTAAACAAAACGACACATGACATTATGATGGACAACGTTAATGAAAATAATCTTACGGTTAGAAATTATTAAAGAATTATTTCAAAGGAAAATAATTCCATCGAATTCGTAGAAAATGCGTTTATTGCATGTGCTGTACCAAAACGGCGTTAATTGTAATTACGGTCTGATTAAAACAGGAAATGTTTGTTAAAATACTGAAATGCGTTGGAATTGTAATACAAAGTATTTTGAGTGCAATCGGTTAGAGCAGTTTTGGGGTAACGTTTTACTTATGACACAGAAGCTTCGTCAGACCAAGGGTGATAGTCAGGAAAGGGAAGATGATTAAGTAGTTGTCAATCCCCTACCACTGGTATAGTGAATGACAGTAGTTTCCATATTTATATTTCATAAGTCTTTGTACCGCAAGTGCCGTCATCTCAAATTTCAACTTCATGATTCCACAGTCAATTTTCTGTTGTCCTATGCACGAGAGTTCGAACGGAACAAGTTGGCAGCTGATATGCAAATCTATTTATCACACTAGCTTACAATCGAGAGTTTATCAGCGATGGTTGAACCAAAATATGTGAAATGGTGTAATGGTTCAACGTGGTCTCAGTGAGGTGCTGTGCGGACGCATATATTTGTGCTCTCATACTTTCGGATTTATTTCCTCACTTTTGTGTCTGAGCTGGACGCTACATATATCATTGAAATCGTCTCAATTTGCTCTTTCGGAATCTACCCATTTCAAGGTGAATTCTTGAAAATCCAAATTTTCAAGTTTTAACCCAAATTTACCGACTCGTGCAATATCCCTGGCGATTCAGAATATTGTTCCTGTTCGAATACTGTTGAGAGGATCACATCATTTCGAATTGACTGATAGTTTTTTCAACATATCAGATCGAAACTCGTTCAACCGGACCACTTTTATCCAACTCGTTCGTATTTTACCGCTCGGATCGCGTCACTCCGATCCAACGCATTCACTCCACCAGTACCTACCGATCGATAAACAACTGCACCGCTAAGTGCACTGACTCATCACTCGTTGGATTGTAACAATGACGCGAAGGTTGACCTCGATGAGCCAGATAAAGAAGGCAGCACGTGATGCGTGTCAAATGTGTAACAAAGGGGTAAGCGCCAAATCCAACGTAGTTAAATGTTTTGGCTGTTTGGGTAAAATACATACTAAATGTGATAAAGCCCTAACGAAAGAAGTGATATCTTTTATTAACAACGTTAATTTACCCGGTGTTTGCTACGTATGTTGTGCATGTCTAAGTAGACAGCCTAGCGATACGACTACAAATCCTCTCCATGAGGCAAAGCTGGAATCTCGAATAGAGATTTCGGAAAATTGCTATTGAAAACTTGAGGAAACATTCAAACCGCTTTTGATAGATACACTTGCCAACGCAATTCGACCCGAAATAAATGTTGCTCAAGACAAAAGGAAATTACACCAATAACTGCTCCTTTAACTAAAAGTGGTGATAGCATATCCGAAGGTAATAAAGATGGACCTAATGAAGACTGTTTACCTAGGTCCTTATCTGGTAAATTGTGAACACTTTGTCCAGGACTCCCCGTCGTCTAGTTGCTAGATCAGAGCCTCCCAAAAAAAACAATGTTACCGCTCATTCTACTGAGACAGATATCGCTCTAAGTGTAATCTGCACAAATATCCCGGAATCAACAGATTCACTTTTTTCAGCAAGAAAAGCACATGAGCTGAAGCAATGGACTATGCTCTGTACACACATGGGCTTGAAAGCTTTGGTACCTACATGGATGACGCGCTTAACCCGACTTAAAGACTCCCCTCCCGTAGACCTGCCGCGCCTATTAATGGTGACATTGCGAACTAAATCTGAAATGGAAGACGTCATCCTCAATGCGTATCAACTCAGTGCTTGTCCCGGTTTGACCTATCGAGTCCAAGCCGACATACCCTGGTGGGAAAGGAAAGGTCAATTCACTTGTCCAGACCAGTCTACTTCACGTAGTATGATATTCCTCGGTGTCCCCGAAAGTGTTGATGTAGTACCAGCATCGGAATCAAAGCAACATGATCTGAAGCAATGGTTATACATTGCCGATACAATTGGATCTCGTGATTCCATTGTCGTAGACACTTTTAGAATACCTAGATCCTGGAGCCTGGATAAAGGATTACTTGACTGGTAGAGTTATTAGGGTTAGAGTTGATGGGGCACTATCCAGCCCAGTAGAAGTTACAAGTGGCGTACCTCAAGGCTCAGTCTTGGGGCCAATACTCTTCCTCGTGTACGCGAATGATATACCCGAAATCGTACGCAGAAAAATCATTTTATTTTGGATGACATCAAAGTCTGGACTAGCATACGCACCATAGAAGATTGCAAAATTCTCCGAAAAGATCTCGAAGCACTTCATAATTGGTCCTTGCGGGACTGCTTACCATTCAACATCCAAAAATGTAAAATGTTGAACGTCGGTAAATCATTCGAATTCACATACTCTCTGGGATCTCAGCAACTTTCATGGGTTTCTGAAGAGAAAGACCTGGGCGTGTGGATTAGCAGTAACTTGAAGTCTTCACGACAGTGTTCTGTTGTATACAAAAAGTCCTGTCAAAACATAGCATTGCTCAGAAGGATCCTTGGTCGTTTCTCAAAGCAGATACTCCCACGTATAATTAACACCTATATCAGACCAACAATGGAGTATGCTGTTCAAGCATGGTCCCCATGGTTACAAAAGGACATGACCTTGCTGCAACGGGTATACCACCGCGCTACAGAACTGGTGACCGGGCTATACACCAGGCCATACGAGGAGCGGATTGCAACTCTAAACCTCTATGACTTTTAGTACCGTCGTCTCAGGGGTGACTTGATCCTGCTTTTCAACATTCTGCATACAGTGGATCACCCACTTGAACACCTGTTTCATCGGCAAGAAGCACGTGGTAGCAGATCGCATGGATACAAGTTAATTATTCCACACTCCAGATCAAATTGTCGAAGGTTTATCTTTGCTGTCAGAGTCTGTTTTCTATGGAACTCCCTGCCCCCACATATCATTTGCGCAACAAGCCTGAACATGTTCAAGGCTGAACTTGACAAGTATATATTGACCAAACCCAACCTTGCACCGGAGACACGTGCGACTTTTCATGTGTATAAACAATTGTTTGTTTTTATGGAATTCCCCTATATTTTTAATCTGTGGTTAATGTAAAGTATTTACTTTTTGGACC
>JACCGJ010003344.1:0-17558 GCA_013407085.1 Atriophallophorus winterbourni
ATATGTGACATCTCCACTCCTTCTATTTGCCGATGATATAAAATTATGGCGCGTCATCCGCTCACCCACGGACAACAGAGATCTACAGTCGGACCTCACCTCATTACAGCGCTGGGCCGCTTGTAATAATCTCCCGTTCAACACCGACAAATGTCGCGTACTATTGGTGCGTCGGCGAGGAGATCCTGTGTACTCTCTAGGTGGAACTCGCTTACAGTTCTGCAAGCAGGAGAAGGACCTCGGCGTGTTGACGCAAGACGATCTGGGTTGTTCTGCTCAGTGCGCCCAGGCATCCACCGTGGCGAACCGGAATGTTGGACTTCTCAGAAGAGCGTTCGGTTCGTTTGACCCCCGGCTTTTCAAGCACCTATTAAATGCGTATGTTCGACCACACTTGGAATATGCAGCTTCCGTCTGGAATCCATGGTTAAAGCGCGATCAACACATCATGGAGCAGCCCCAACGACGAGCTACGAAGTTAGTCAAGGTTTTGCGTTACGCGAGTTACGAAGCTCGACTCCAAGTGCTTAATCTCTTCTCAACCAAGTACCGTCGCATTCGCGGCGATATGATTTTGACTTACCGCATTTTGCTGTCGTTGGACCCACCTTCCGGGAATCGCGGACACCACATCAAGTTATCACATCAGTACAGCCGACTTGAATGCCGAAGCAATTTTTTCGCGCTTCGGGTCCCCCGCACCTGGAACTCCCTACCCCCATCAGTTATTTCCGCCCCTCTCTTAGCATTTTTAAGGAGCGCCTTGATCTCCACTTTTTCAATATACTGCGCAATTTTTAACTTCATTCATATTTGTACTCATTGATACTGCACCCTTCTTTTCTTTCCAGCGTATATTCGCGTTCACATTCCTTCGAAACTGCCCAAATTCCACGGACCCATATTTTGAACATTGTCGTGTGGTTATCCTACAAGCTTTGGCTTGAACCCCCAACCTTTTCACTGTCCAAGAACGCACCCATTATCCCCGTCCATAACAATCACTTTTAATTTCGACCCATTATGTACAATATCCTGTGGTTATTTTTAAGCTTGCAGCTATTTTTACCACAATAAACTATTGACTATTGACTATATATACTGTTCTCGAAGGAATAGAATGCACAAACTGCTCCGTATTGTATCATTCACGCTGCTCGGGTTTAACCGCAACGGTTTTGGCTGAACATAGCTCTAATTCCACCAAACCTTGGTTTTGTAGCGCGTGTACTAATCTCCCTATGGCTCGAAGTCTACTGCATATGATAGATCAACAGTCCAAGACTATCATTACCCTCGAAGGCCGTCTTCATAAACTTGAAAATATGCTTAACGAACAGCATACTACTTCAAGCCTCGCTGTTGTTACATCACTTCCACCAGCACAGAAGTCAGTAGTTAAACCCCCCGTCACGCAGGCCCATCCCATCCATGTACAACAAAAGATCAGCACAAAGCAATCTAGTGTTGTCGCTGGCAGACCCAAACCGCTAAACGGCACAAGCATCAATAATGCTTTGACCGCGCAAGCTTCTAGTCTCATGGCAGTGACGTCGAAGGTTTCGGTAGCACGAGCGGAGGCACTTACCGTGATTTGCTCCAATGTCCCCGAGACTGATTCACCCAGCTTCATAGCGCGTCAATCTGAAGATGTGGAACAATGGAAAAAGTTGTGTCATGAGCTAAGTCTTAACATAGAACCGGCTAGCATGGTCCGCTTGTCAAGAAACCAGAAATCGGCACACGTTGGTGAGCCAAGATTGTTGCGCATCGTGTTAAAATCGTTAGCAGATGTTGAATCCGTTCTTCTATCCGCTTACATGCTTCGAAACAGCTCGTCCCCAATCCGTATATTCCCCGATATATCATGGGCAGATAGGCAAGCGAAAAAGCAAGAGAATTACGATTGGAAACACGAAAGTGACAAAAAGAGCATCTCTGTTCATGGAGTTCCTGAACTGAATGATAGTGATCCTAACAAAAACACCACTCATGATTGCGAACAGTGGCGCTTCTTACAGCAATTGAGTAAAATTACCGATACCTTAACTACTTCCCTGAAGCGTTTGCCAGCTTCTCCCAGCTACCAAGGATCTGGTCCTCGCATACTTAAGGTCACCTTTCAATCTGAATCTATGGTGAATGACGCTTTGCAACAATGGTATCGACAAAGGCATTGTGCTCCAGCAGAAGTTCGTCTTCGCTCGGCCCTGGAAAAGCGGATTAACAGTAAACCGCGATTGACGCCACCGCTTCCACTAACCGAAACGAATATGGTGCAGACGGACTCGACATACCCAAAAAACTCACAAGAGCCGATCCAAACGGGATCGGCGGTCTAGATATTCGTATAAATGATGCTGCTCCTAACCTTACGCGTGAGGGCTTGAACTGTTTCTACACGAACGCGCAGGGTTTACTCAGCAAACTTGCAGAACTTCGCTTGAGGCATGCTGCTCGTCATTTTGACATAATAGCTGTATCCGAAACGTGGCTAAGCTCTTCGATCACTGACGCCGAGGTTTCTCTCACTGATATGTCCATTCTCAGGAACGATCGTCCAACTAAAGGGGGCGGCGTCCTTTTATACTATAACTCGCGTCTTTCCTGTGAGATTATATCGCATCATCAACTTAACGTGGTGGATTCACTTTGGTGTCGCGTGCAACTTAAAAATAAGGACTGTGCCCTCGTTGCGGTAATCTATCGTCCTCCGAATACTCAACATTCGATGGATGGTGTCCTTATGGCTTCCGTTCGATTCGCCCTATCACTACCTCACAGTCATGCCTTACTGATGGGGGATTTCAACTCTCCCGAGCTTTTCAGCGAACCTATCCCAAATACGTTCGCCGCGGATTTGGATGATCTTATCAGCAGCCATCCTTTGTACAATCATGCGAAGGTTGCTACACGTTTCCGAAGTAGCGACTGTCCATCTTTGCTCGATCTGGTGCTGACTAACGAAGAGCTGATGGTAGAAGAAATACATTATGAACCACCCCTAGGGAAAAGTGACCACGTCGTCCTGACATTCTTTTTCGTTTCCTACGCTGAATTCCTCGACGAAGAGGTAACTCTTGTCCGAACCGTCACAGACTACAAGGCTTTTCAAGAAATCATTGCGGCCAACAATTTTGACTTTCTGCTAAATGACGATCCTGAGCTTGCCTGGTCCAGATTTGTCTCTCAGTGGCACCTTCTATTGCAACAATCATCGACTTCGGCCGAACACAAAAGACGTATCCTGCAGACGTTCATTCGTAGTAGAACTCGCAAGTGGATTAAGTGCAGAAACACTGCATGGCATGTGTTCCGATCGGAAGAGTGTGTGCAAAATTGGGAAATTTATCGTCAATTGCGCAACCACTGCACGTCTCTAGTGCGTCAAGACAGGCTGGACTACCAGGACAAGTTGACGGCACGATTTCTTGACAACAGAAAACTACTTTACCGTCTTATAAACGATAAACGAAAGGTGAAAACTGGTATCCCGCCTCTGAAAATTGAAGGTGGTTCGACGTCGACTTCTTTAGAAGCCGCGAACACACTAAAGGATCACTACATGCCGGTTTTCCAGAATTGTTCACCATCCTCATTAAATATCATCACAACACCACCTAGACTCTCCACCGTCATATTCTCCGCTGAGAGCATACGCAAAAAGATTATGCAGCTCCGGGACAACTCATCTCCGGGAATAGACCGGATAACGCCGAAAGCATTACGTGCGGTCGCCGCACATATTTGTGAGCCACTTGCTGTCTACTTTCAACGCTTGTTTGATACCTCGCGTGTTCCCGAATTTTGGAAACAGGGTATTATTACCCCAATCTATAAAGGAGGAAACCGCAGCGACCCCGCGAATTACCGTCCAGTCACCTTGCTCCCCGTGCTTTCTAAAGTCATGGAATCGATCGTGTCCGACGAGTTGATGACTTTTATGGAGAACGAAAACGCGGTCGCTGTCGAACAACATGGGTTTCGTCGCGGACACTCCTGTACGACAAACCTGCTTTTGGCCCGGGACAGCTGGACCAAAGCTGTCGACGCAGGCTACGGTGTTGATGTAATTTACCTGGATTTCTCCAAAGCTTTTGATAGCGTAAACCACGCTATTTTACTACAAAAGCTTGCTCTTCTTGGAATCGGTAACCCACTTTTGTCTTGGATAGCCGAATTTCTCCGCGCCAGAACACTCCACGTTCGCGTCAGACAATCACTTTCTGATTGTTTTTCAATAAAATGTGGTTTACCCCAAGGTTCTGTACTCGGCCCGCGCTTGTTCTTGATGTTCATCAACGACATTGGTGCATGTGTGAACTCACCGTTTTTAATGTTCGCAGATGACCTCAAACTCTGGCGAATCCTCTCTTCCCCAAATGACTGTGACGAATTGCAGATGGACCTCAACTCACTTAATAGTTGGGCAATTATGAACCAGCTACCTTTCAATCCACGAAAATGCCGATCTCTCCGCATTCGCCACCCCGGTGAACCTAGGTATCAACTAGGGGGCACCGAAATTTCGGTAAGTATGCAAGAGAAAGACCTCGGTATACTGGTTCAAAGTGACCTCGGGTGCTCTGCTCACTGTTCATACGCTTCCTTAGTCGCGAATCGAAACGTAGGCCTTCTAAAACGAGTCTTTGGTTCTTTCGACCGCAGCCTTTCCCCCTCACTTCTTCACGCGTACGTCAGACCTCACCTAGAATACGCCGTGTCCGTCTGGTCCCCGTGGTTAAAGCGCGATATTCACGTCCTGGAACAAGCTCAACGGAGATTCACCAAAATCGTCAAAGGGCTTAGTTCGATGAACTATGAAGATCGCCTGAAGGCACTTAATTTGTTCCCCATGAGTTACCGCCGCATACGAGGGGATCTGATTTTGGTTTTCCTGATTCTCAAGAATGCCAAACACCCGTGCTCAGACTGCTTTCGATGGCCCCTAGTTCCGGAACCCGGGGACATGTCTTAAAGCTTGCCCACCTACCAAGTCGGTTAAACTGCCGAAAGTTCTTTTTCACAGTTCGCACTCCTTCTGCCTGGAATGATCTACCGTCTTTTATTGTAACCTCTCCTTCCCTTGCTATTTTTAAAGAACGCCTTGACTCTTACCTATATCATTCTCAGAAAATTTGAATTTAACTTCGCACATTTCTTTTTGTTCCCGATGCTGCACCCATTTTCTCTTTTCCAGACCTACATACGAATTGACGCCAATCCATCCTCCCCTGTATTGACTACCCTGTGTTTCCTCTGACCCCACCATTTACGGAACTTTGGTAACCGAAACCCAATTTCATGGACTCCACCCGACCCCCTGTGCTGACTATCCTGTGGTTCTATTTTAAGCTCATAGCTTTTTGTACCAAAATATACTATTGACTATTGTTGAGGATGCTGAATGTCTGTGATGCCAATTCTGACTGCCATATAGACTGCCATTGAGTTTTGGAGACAAGCCTCTTTTACGCCACAGACGGGTTACGTTCCGAAACGCTACCTTTGCTCTGGAAATCCGAGCTGCACGCGTTACTAATAATGCAATAACCCAAATCGGTAAAACCTTTCTGGTTGTTGAGGCATAGCGCAATTTGTCGAATCTAGATTCTGTAACAAAACTTTGCCATTGGATGATACAAAGCACGTACCTTGATTTCCCCAAAGCTTTTGACCGTGTTTACCACGCTATTTTACTGCAAATGCCTAGCCTACTTGTAATTAAAACTTACTCTTGCCTTTTTCTTCTCTTCTTCTTCTTCTTCTGAATCGAAAGCAGAAGGGATAAAATCCCGTTTAAGCTTCATCACAGTAATAGACATGGGTGACTTCTGCTGACAAGGCAAACCCTGAGAGTAGAGGAACACCACTATATCACTCCGGGGATCAAGTCCATCCGTCTCAACAAATGCTGATCCAACGCACTTTTGAATAGCTGTTCAGATGGTAGGGACAGGAGCCGTTTCTGTAGTGAGTTCCAAGTGTGTACCACCCGCGTAGATAGCGTGCTCGCATTACTCAGCTTCAGCCTTCTAGGCTTCTGCAACTTAAAGTCTTGTCCTCGACTCGCCAGATGTGCAATCGTACTTTGCACAGATGTGTAATCGTACTGTACTTATGTGCTGTGCGGCTAACATCGTGCTAAATTGATTGGCCACCGGTAGTGAGCTGCATACTAAAACACGCTGGAGTCTCACTACCATTTCTATTTCTATTTCCCTCCTCATATCTGTCTAGGCCTAGGCAACCTGACAGTATCTCAGCCCACGTGCAGTCTCTGACTGTGCGGCACTTTGCCTGGATCAGGCTTGTGCTTTCATACCATACCATACCTCGACTCGCCTACTAATCGGAAGTACTGGAGGAACTCGTTTCCATATTGACCGAGAAGAATACGGCGTGTCAGGAGCAGGTCAAATCTTTCCCTTCGAAGTTCTAGGGGGTAGAGTTTCAGCAAGCTCCTCCTATCCTCGTACGCGAGTTGGCGCATTCCACAAACCATCTTAGTTCCCCTCCTTTGTACCCTCTCCAAGGAGTCGCATTCGCCTTTAGACTGAGGGAATGCAATAGGTAGCCCATATTCCAACAGAGGACGAATGTACGCAGAGAAAAGTGTCTGGAACATTTGCGGGGTAATGGACGCAAATGAAATCCGAATCGCCCAGAGCATCCAGGTAGCGCTGCCTATTCTCCGACAAGTGTCAGCCTTCGACTTCAAGGAGTCAGTAACAAGAATCCCTAAGTCTTTTTCGACCGTCACCGCTTTAATAGGCTTACCTCCAAGAAGATATTCACCACCAGTGTTATCGGAGTTTATGCGCATGACTACTGGCTTGTCCTCATTAATAGGCAGTGACCAGCGATGTGTCCAATTGACTAAGTCATCAACTGCTTGTTGCAGTTGCTCGTGGCAATCGCAGGAAATGAGAAAGGACCACAGTTTAAGATCATCCGCGAATAAAAGACAATCGATCGCGACCGCGTCCGGAATATCATTCACGAAAACTTTGAATAACAATGGGCCAAGGACAGATCCCTGCGGCACTCCGGAGCCTGCTATCATCTCTGAAGACAAAACTCCATTCACCTCGACACGGTTTGACCGCCCTGAGATGAATGCCTCGATCCATTTTAGTAGACAACCCTGAATACCCAAACCCTCCAGCTTGACGAGCAATCGGCGGTGGGGCACGCGGTCAAACGCCTTACTGAAGTCGATAAAAATGACATCGACCTCTTGACCAGAATCAGTCAAAGCACCCAACTTTCTCGCGCCAAGAGCAGATTACTTACGCATGAGCGATTTTTGGTGAATCCATGTTGTTGTGGACACCAACGCCCACACTCCAAAAGAAAGTGCTCTATTTTCCTTTTGATCAGCTTCTCTAAAAGTTTACCGATCACAGAAGTCAATGTGACCGGCCTGTAATTAGCGGGACTACTAGGGTCCCCACTCTTAAACATGGGTTTAATAATACCCTGTTTCCATTCTTGTGGCAAGACCCCTAATGTTACAGATTTTGTAAACAACCTGGCCAGCGGAACGCACAACACTTCTGATAGTGCTCGTAAAACCAACGAATGAATACCGTCTGGTCCTGGCGCGGATTGTGTGTCTAACTGTTCCAACAGGAGTCTAACAGTCTCTACATCTACATCAAGATCAGACAGCACCTCACTGTTATTAGAGACAGAAGGAGGATCACTGTCTTCCAGACAGTACACGGAGGCATACTGCTTAGCCATGGCTTCAGCTTTCAAACCATCCTCAGTAATATCTACCCCATTAGTATCTATCAAATTAGGAATATAGGGCGACGCCTTTGTGCGGCGACGAATGTATGCGAATAGCCGTTTTGGTGCACAAGTAGACTCGTCAAACAATCGCTGCTCGTACAACATACGTTTTCTGCGTTTTAATGCCGGGCAAAGGTTTCTAGCTTGCCGATAATTGCCATAGTCAGTGGCGTTTTTCCGGCTTACGAATATCGACCAGAGCTTTTGACGTTGCCGCAAACGTTTCCTTATCTCCTTATCAAACCAAGGGGGCCTTTCGCCTTACGACGACGTGTTGACAACGGAACAGCCACCTCAATAACTGTCAAAATATTATTACGGATCACTAGCCAACAATCTTCAACATCAGCCGATTGATCGAAAGACTAATCGAATTTTTCCGCTCCAGGACACTTCATGTTCGCGTCAGACAATCGCTCTCCGATTATTTTTCAATAAAATGCGGATTACCATAGGGCTCTGTACTCGGTCCGTGCTCATTCTTGATATTCATCAACGACATTGGAGCATGTGTGAACTCACCGTTTCTAATGTTCGCGAATGATATCAAACTATGAACGCCGGTTGCGCCCGAACTGGACTGCCGTTGCGGCCGAGACTGACCTTGACGGGTGCAGCGGCTGGCGTGCCCGATGATCCATTAGCTATACTGGGTGATGTCTTCGTGGCATCATTCAGAGTTCTCATACCAGTTTGGTCAATGTGAGAACCCAGGACAAACCACGGGTTTCTCCTTCCTTGTCTCCTTGTCCGTCGCGGACATTGTAATACCAGAATAGGCGTATGAATCCGCAAGGATCACCGGCCTCGCTGGTTGGGATGTGTCGGGAGTCCCCCTGCTTGTCTCTCTACCTTCTACCTCGCGAATGGCTTGTGCACCGTACCCTACAGTAATCCGGCCCGATAGGTTGCATCCTTATCTCTGCTCCCGCTGCTTGCGGGTTAGGCTTCGGGCCAAAAGGCTTGAGGGTGGGAGTCCTCAAGATCAACCTTCCTCTACTTCCGGCCGGGTCACCCGGGTAGTATCACGCCCACACCCAAATTGATTGGGTGGCAACTTTGTCATTTTTAAATGATTGTGTAAAAAAAAACAAAAACTATGACGCATCCTCTCTTCCTCGAATGATTTTGATGTCCTGCAGACGGATCTTACCTCACTTAATACCTGGGCAATGTCGAACCAACCCACAAAAATGCCGATCTCTCCGCATTCGTCACCCTGGTGAACCTAGGTAAAGCTAGGTGACACCAAACTTTCGGTGTATTAGTTCAAAGTGATATTGGGTGCTCAGTCCAATATTCCCACACATCCTTAGTCGCCAATCGCAACGTATGGCTCCTCAAACGGGTCTTTTGACCGCCTTTGCTTTCCCTCGCTCCTACACGCGTACATCAGACCCCACCTCGAATATGCGGTATTCGTTTGGTCCGCATGACTTAAGCTTGATCATCACGTCCTAAAGCAGGCTCAGTGAAGATTCACAACTCTCGCCAAAGGACTCAGTTTGATTAACTATGAAGATCGCCTCCAGCAAATTAACGTGTTCCCGGTGAGTTACTGTCGCATCCGAGGTGATCTGATACTGGTTTTCCAGATCCTTCAGGAGACAAAACACCCGTATCATAAACTACTTTTGATGGCACCCAGTTCCGGAGACATATCTTCAAGCTGACTCATCAGCTCAGTCGGTTGAACTGCGTGTTTGGAATGATCTACTATCTTTTGTCTTAACTTACTTACTTTTACTTTTGTGCGGCTGGCTCCACGGGTGGATTAGCCGGCTTCATTGATGTATCGGATCGCACCAGCCCACGCACGTCGATCGGAGGCGAGATCGTTGCAGATCGTGATCCAGTCTCATTCCCACCTGCGAACTCCGTAGACGGTACGCAGACCCAGGGTGTCTACATCCTCTTTCACAGTTGACAGCCAGGTTTTCACTTGACCACCTTGCCGCCGACGCCAGGTGCGAACGGGTTTGGGGTCGAGGACGAGTTTTGGAAGTGCTGTGTCTGTCTTTCGGAGGACGTGGCGAAACCATTGCAGCCTTCGCCGTTGTATGTGAGCGGAAAGTGGAGATAGTCCGCTGCAACGCTCTCGTACGGCTGCGTTAGATACTCGGTCAGTATATCGGATGCCCAAGATTACCCTGAGGCACCAATGGTCGAACACTTCTAATGTGCGTACATCCTTTGACCTTAAAGGCCATGTCTCGCATCCGTAAAGCAGTACAGGGCGGATCGCTGCTTGATAAACACGCGTCTTAGTTTTTAGGCTGATCCCGGGCTTGCGCCAAATGGTGCCTTTCAACTGCAAAAACGCATTACGAGCACGATCGACCCTTAACTTCACTTCATCTTTCGCCTGACCATTGGGCAATATACTTGAGCCGAGGTATTTAAAGACTGGAACGTATTCGATCGGACAACCCTGGACGCGAAGTGGCTGGATGCCTGGTGTGTCGGTATAAAAAATGCCTTGGTTTTAGCCGCGTTTATCTCAAGACCGACTTTCGCGGCAGTGGCACTAATGCGGTCTAAAACGCTTTGCAGCAGCTTTTGTCTTAACCCCCCATTACTTTCCATTTTTAAAGTGCGACCTTACGCTTATCTTTATTTTTCTTAACAACTTCATTGGATTTTCGCTTTTCTTCCCGATGCTGCACCCACCTTCCCCTTCCTTACCAGATACATATACGGAACTACGCCAATTCATCTCCCCCTGTATTAACTGTTATGGTATATTTCTGTGCTGTGCGGCTAACATCGTGCTAAATTGATTCGCACCGGTAGTGAGCTGCATGCCTAAACAATCTGGAGTCTCACTACTATTTCTATTGTCATATCTGTCTAGGCCTGGGCAACCTGACAGTATCTCAGCCCACGTGCAGTATGTGACTGTGCGGAACTTTGCCTGGATCAGGCTTGTGATTTCATACATACATTCATACATATATTTATCGGTCATTATTTAATTGCAATTTTCCATTTTAGAAATGCGATGAGCACTAGAATTTCAACAAAACAGAAACTTCTCAGCCAGTTGGAGAGCATCGATCTTACTTTAAAGTAAGTTATAACTCTCATTACTTTAATTTATCAGAGACATACTTCTAGTTTTGACCAAGCGCAGTCCATCAATTAATCTGGAACCATTAGTGGAATTGCTACTGGAACGTGAGGCAAAGTTCAAGCTGCTACTTGACGAAGGTGCGGTATACCAGCCCTCACATTTTTTGCAGTTGAAAAACAACATGAGTTACAAAGGAAGATCGATGTGTTGAAAATGGATTGTGCCAAATCAGACAAGCAAATACAAACTTGTCAGTTGCAGCTAAAAAAATCGGAAGTGTTATTGGTAACGATGTTTGTTTTTTCGTATTTAGTCTAGAGTACGGCATTGTATTATTCCAGACAGAAATTGGATAGTATGACAAAGGCGGTCAAAAATCCAGTGGACATTGAGGAACTTATTCGATTTTCACATCGAATAAGTGCAGCTCACGGAGTTAGTGCGCCGGATAACTGGGCGCAAGGGGATCCACGTCGACCTTACCCTAATCGAGAAGAAATTCGCAGGGGCTACCTAGGACATTTGGATGACAGTGGAAGTTTCCGTTCATCGATATGGGACGCTTTGTCAGAAACATTGGCAGCTGCGAGTCTTTCCACATCTAGTCAAAACGCCACTTTGTGCTCCATCCCCACTGGTAGCACAGGAAGTGCCACCCCCGTTCCGCCATCTCATGGTCCATCTCCAGCTATTCCATCAAGCATGGACGTTCTTTCGAGTACGCAAGTTACAATAAACCTGTGTTTACTGATAATTTGGACTTCCGTTAATCCTTTTGCAGTATCGCTTGGAATGTTATTTGCTTTTTAAGTTTCTAGATCCCCCAACATGATGTTACCTGGGGTCAATATGGTTTCATCGCCACTCTCTATTCCCCAATCTACAACTAATCCGTGGAGTGCGAACACAATCCCAAACCCTTCGGAACCTGTCGGCAATCGACCTGCAGTCTCGTCACTGTCCGCTATGCTCGAATCACATTCCCGAACACCCCATCCACCTGTTATCCGTTTTCCTGGCGACGCACTGACCACCAGTACTTCACCACAGCAGTTCCAAAGAAATTTTTCAGGGCAATCTAGGACACCAGGATCTTCTCAGCGTCCCAACTTCTCGGTTTCTATGGCAGCCATGCCACCCTCACAAAACATGTATGGTGATTCGGGTCAATCCCCCAGAAGTAACCTCGTGCAAACTAAGCGAACCAAACGAAGAGTCGACGAAGCTGAGTTGATGAGCTCGGACACTGGCTCAGATTCGTCTACGGATGATTAATTTTAGTTGTATATATATTGTTAAATTTTTGAATATGATGAAACTAGTGCATGAAGTTTCGTTTTTGTCTGAATGCAGCGGGTACCGACCACATAATTAACAGTCAGTGTGATATCGGTAAGCTGTTCAAGAGGCTACGGGCGATGCTGCTTATATAGAACACCCAGCCAGCCAAATCCAACAGCGTGTCGTGTCAATAAAGCAAAATGTTTCAACCGACTTAATAGCTCCATTAAGCATATCTCTTCGTTGCTGATAAGTTGCGCTTGTCAAGATGGTTTTGTCAGTACGCTGAACTTTTTAAGTCATATTCGTGATGAGACAGCACTGAAACGAAATTTGCAAACGATCAATTCCATCATGCTCGTTTCGCTCACACACTCCAGGACTGCCATTTGCGCTCAACTGTTGTAAATAGAATAATTAGCCTGGGTGAACACCAACTCATCAGACTTCAACATTAGTTGATCGTCTCGAACAAGCAGGCAGTTTGGTTACGACAAATTATACACTGATTTTTCAGTTTCCTAATAAAGTGTCGGAGCTTTTCGAAAAACCCGCTCAAATTTTACGGTGTCAATCACAAGATGAATGTGTAGCTCTGTCTAGGCCTGGGCAACCTGACAGTATTATAGCCCACGTGCAGTATTTGACTGTGCGGCACTTTGCCTGGATCAGGCTTGTTGTTTTATACCATACCATGTATGTGTAGCCTTCAATCGGGTAATGCCCGTAAAGCATTGCTCGTCATAAGTTTTACATGATTTAACAGCCAGTTTCAACTCTCCATTAAATCGCGGATGTGCAATCGTGTAGTACTTTGTGCCGTGTGGCTAACCGTGCTAAATTGATTGGCCAGAGGTAGTGAGATGCATGCTGAAACAGGCTGGAGTCTCACTACCATTTCCTGTTCTTTTTTCTTCCTCTTATCTGTCTAGGCCTGGGCAACCTGACAGTATCTTAGCCCATGTGCGGTCTCTGACTGTGCGGCACTTTGCCTGCATCAGACTTGTGCTTTTATACCATACCATACTTCCATTAAATCAGTTGAATCCTCCCGCTTTACATTATTTTTATGCTAATTTATCTGAGTCTAGTTGACCCTCCCAAAGGCGACTGATACCAGCTTTTAAAACTTTTGTAAGCCATGAATTTCCAGCATAGGAAAATTCACCACTTTAGAACGAACGAGGTCAACTGTTTATTAGACCTGCCAAATGGCCAATTATAGAGCGCTTCACATTGACCGCTGAGTCAGAAAACCTGTCGGCTGGCTCAAAAATCAACATGCTCAAGGTTGAATCCAGTGACAATAGTTGAATCGCGCATACTGAATCATGAAGATGATAGCTCGTCTAATGTCTGATCCCCTATTGAAATCCAATCCAAGACCAGGCGCTTTAGTTACGCGTGTGTATTCATGTATGAAGTCACAAGCCTGGTTCCGCACAGTCAGAGACTGCGCACAATTTAACCTTCTTTCCCCATAACACTTCAGGTTTTAAGACGAACAATCACAGCAAATCGTATACCATATTATTTCCTACGATCGATCTGATGTCAAAAGTGCGCAAGTTTTGGATGAGGATAAATTAAAACCACAGAGAGAAAAAAACACGTCGAAACAATAAACAGAGGCAAGAAAATCACAGATAAGGCAACCCCTTCAGTTCAAAGTGTGAACAGAGGATTTTTAGCGAGCGGCGACGAGCCCTTTGATTCAGAGGTGGTCGGAGGAGAAGTCATCTTGAGTTCAGGCCAGTTGACGCCCGGGGGAGTGATATTTGCCACGTCTGAAGGGTTAGTGACTTCTTCCGGAACAATCGATTGCTCTCCTGGTACGGTGTTCGAACGTACAACGTCAGGCGTGTAGTATTCGGTGGGTAACCTAAGTGATGTTCCTGGTTTCGATTCTTGTTCCAGAAAGCTCAGGAGAAGATCGGTAAAACTCTGGAATTGAATAGCGGATATAGTTACGACGCGGCAGCGATAAGTCGAACAAGGTGACGCGAAACAAATTACCTTATCAGGATACGTGGATGACAAAGTCATATCCTTTGGAGGGCCAGAAGGTAAGACGGAGGCAGCGTTACGAATCCAGCCGAACAGCGTTGGCAAACCACCAGATGCGGATTCAACCTGAAAATTAACACACACGCGCAGTGCCCAGGTTTATAGAGGTCGTATTGGCAATCAAGGATAAAGTAAACGTCGAAAGCGCTACACGTGAAAGCATCGGTCCGAACTGAAGCACACATGTAGGGAGTCGCACTTTGGCTGTATGTGTTTTGATCTTTAGAGAAAGTACCGAATGAGGCAATAAATCCAAGAAAAAGATGGACAAGGGCGGAATGTAAAGAACAAACTGGGAACACGCATCCAGTCGAGGTCAGTAAGCGTAGAGAAATATCATCACGGTAACTTCCTTGTGGCTTTCACTGACATGCATTATAACAGGCTTTTATTGTTTCTTCGCTTGCTTAACTAATGTATAATTATGACAATGAAATTAGAAATAAAGGGAAAAGGTGGGGCCTAAAAAACTATGGAATCTGGATGGGATTAAGCGTAAACACAACTGTGCCAACTGACTAGAACTCACTGGTGTGGAGACAGTGATTATCGCGTACCTCACACCGTGTACGCAAATCGGGTGTAGCGTTTGCTAACCTGTGGCATCGACGCGATGTTTCGCTCCATACTAAAGGTCGAGTGTACAACGCATGCGAAAACTAGTCTATCCGAGCAAAAGATACTTCTGACACCCGTTGCCTGCGTAAGATAGATGCTTGCAAATGGGTGTTTGGGCCATGGCACTAGCTTATTTACGGTGGCTGGGATACGTTTTGAACATGCTTATCAAACTGTGGCTTATTCGCAATGTTGTATAGGCGGGAGAAAACAATTGGGTAGCCGGTCAATGACAGATGGCACAGGGAGATGAAGAAACTCATCCTAGCACTAGGCTCAGTATTCTTTTGCCTGGGTCTGATACAACAATTCCATCCGACAGCTGCCTGGATGGATTCAAAAAGCTCCACTGTGCGGCACTTTGCCTCGATCAGGCTTGTGCTTTCATTCTATACCGTGCTAAATTCACTGGTCACCGGTAGTGAACTACATGCTGAAACAGGCTGGAGTCTCACTACCAATTCCTGTTCTTTATTCTTCCTCATATCTGTCTAGGCCTGGGCAACCTGACAGTATCTTAGCCCACATGCAGCCTCTGACTGTGCGGCACTTTACCTGGATCAGGCTTGTGCTTTCATTCCATTCCGACAGCTGGTTGGAAATCTTACGCGATAAGGCCGCAAACTGAAGTCAGTGGCGCCAAAGTAGTTTATCATTTGTGTTATAATTTTTTGTTTGATACGATTGTGCCATCTTTAAAAAAAGGGTACGCATTGAAACGATAAACACTTTTACAAACATTTGTATATTTCGCTTTCCCGTTACTTCGTTTAGCTTGGCATTTTGTCTGGCTCCAGACTTGACGACGATGATGGCCGAAGACCTGCAGACGTATTAATCCTTCTTTTCTTAGTGACCAGGTTTCCCATCCGTAAAATAAGATTATAGACTCTGCTCTTGAGCCTTAGAGACAAACCTCTCATGCTGCAGATGTTCCAAATTATGAAATTCCACAGTTGCTTTGTAATGCGAACTGAAAGCTCTTTATTAAATCACAATGAAAGACCGTGCGTGGACACAGATACTGTCAGGTCGCAAAGACCAAGGAATAAAGCAAAAGGGACTTGCCTTTTTGTACTCATCCGCGGTGAATTGCAGCAAATTTCCAATAACATGCAGGCCGTTCGCACGTTGCGAAGTAGGGAGTTGTAGAAAACTTAACAGTAGATTCTTCATGAGCATTCTGTAAGGGGATTACAATCACCGTTAGGGAAATGGTGTTGAAATCGAGATGATGTCAAAACGCACATGTAAACATATGGTTCAAACGAAAGAGTGTGCGCAGCAAACAATCGCCAGTCTTGTTGGGGAGTTGAGATGGTTATTGACTGAGAGAGGTGAGATCATCTGCAACACGAATCAGCTTTTGTAGAACGTGCTTCTGTGAAGAGCTGTTGTCAAACAAACACAACAACCAGTGCCTTGTATTGCTCATATACGCCGCATTTCATAGCTAGTTTCTGACTGCTGACTTCCATTGGGTAAGGATGTGTAGTCGTATGGTATGGTATGAAAGCACAAACCTGATCCAGGCAAAGTGCCGCACAGTCAGAGACTGCACGTGGGCTAAGATACCGTCAGGTTGCCCAGGCCTAGACAGATATGAGGGGGAAATAGAAATGGTAGTGAGACTCCAGCGTGTTTCAGCATGCAGCTCACTACCGTTGGCCAATCAATTTAGCACGATATTGGCCGCACAGCACATAAATGCTGCACGATAGCACATCCGTGCAGGCACAGCTTACACCCTGCTATATTGATTGGCCACCGGTAGTGAGCTGCATGCTGAAACACGCTGGAGTCACACTACCATTTCTATTTCCCCCTCATATCTGTCTAGGCCTGGGCAACCTGACGGTATCTTAGCCCACGTGCAGTTTATGACTGTGTGGCACTTTAAATGGATCAAGCTCTTGTGCTTTCATGTATACATACATAAGGATAGGTTCAGCGAGCCTTAAACGTTGGTGAAATATTAAACATGCTTGACTTGTGAACTTAGGCTTGCCATCTCCACCGGATGTGGTCAAACAGCCCCAGACCAGTAGGGGAATTTCAGTCGAGTTATTTGTTGATCGTTTCAACCGTTGACCACTCTGATCACTCTGTGAACTTGTAACGGAACACCATGATTAGCTGCACGAACTCTGTTTAATAATGGCTTCAAAATAAAACAGCGTATAAACAACATGAACCGGATTCATCGTGTGAATCTATCGTGGAAAAAATCGTTTGACGATGGCAATCCGGTAACGTAACATTGGTTTCAGTGTTTCAATACTACCCATGCACGAGCATGAGAATGGCATGTGCTTGTGATCGATATCAACCGAAGAAGGCCAACAACTAACATACACTTTAATTGGACTTCATTGTGGTGTCTTCGTGAACTCCTGAGAAATACACATTAGAACCACTCAGACCCGTAAGTTCCATGAATATAGGTCAGAAGATCTCGGGCTCAACCCAGTTTGTGAGTCAGGTTGTATAACCAGATATTGGTTAAGAACTCCGATTTTTTTCTTCTCAAGCCACGTGCGACCAGGGAGTATCCCGTCATCATCATGATGTACAGGTCTGGAGTCAAACTGCCAAGCGACATGAAGCAGGAAAGGCAAACAAACGAAAGCGTATAAAAGCGGGCAATCGGAATATGCAATATCCCAGACCGTATACAACCGTGATTAAGTATAATGGCACAAGCCTTGGCCTAAGCAAA
>JACCGJ010003346.1:0-23483 GCA_013407085.1 Atriophallophorus winterbourni
TCGATTTCTGTCATTTTAATACCACTATAATCCACCAATTTCCCTAATGACACATAAAACCATTGCCATATTTGAAATTTGTGATGGAAATGCTCTGGTCCAACAGCTCAGGCGTTTTATTGCATCTCATAAAATTTAAAAGGTCAATTGAGACTCAATTTCTATGGAATTGATGAGAAAATTATGAATAAAAATACCTCTTTGCGTTTCGTTAATCCGGTGGGTTGCCCAAAAATAAAGTTAATAATGTGAATGCATAAGCGTATAATAAATAGCTCCATCTCGAATAACGTTCAGCTGGTATCTGAGAATTTGAAGTGCACTAGCAAAACAACTGTCAACTTGTCTGTCGTGTATGAGGTACGCAATCTGGGATTTTAAAAAATGATGGATACGGTGTTTGCGTGTTTCCTATTTACATAATATCTATTGCATATTGTAGATTTTGTTGATGAAAAAACGTTCCACAGAAAATTACATTTTCGTAGAAAGTGGCTTGAGCCGTACGCGGAGTGCTTATTACTTCAAACGCTTCGCGATATTCAGATTAATATGAATTGATAGACTATATTTGCGACGTAATTCGTAGTTTAAATTCGATCGAAAAATACAAAAAATAATCGAAATATTTAAAGTTTGACATTGATCAAGCATGGTGAATACCACGACCAAGAGAAATTAGAATTTTTAGGATTACTTGTCAGAAAATTTAACCTAAAGTTATTCTCTACAAGCCGTTTGCCGCCATATATTTGGAGACACATGAAAGCAAATATTAAAAAAATAAACTTTCAATAAATCAATGACAGTATGATTTATATCGCTATACCATTTTTATTTCACCTAGCTTTTCATGCAAGACGCGGTCTAATCACGGTGAAAATATCACTTCACTTGGCAAAAAGCAGTGGCTTGCGAATGCAGACGTGTTATTGTTAGATCGGTACTTTGCATCACCAAAATCCGAAGCTAATTGAAAGCAATTAATCTTGCACTAATGTCACACATTCCATAGAAGTCATGCACACGGCCTGTTTAATTTATGGACTACGAGAAATAAATTTTCTAGACAGCCATTATCATCAACTAAAAATCTTGGCATTCTGCTTATTTTTGTTTGATTATACATAATTTCCTAATTGGAACTATTTAAGTGACCGTACAAGTAAGTATTGATGATGTAATAAATGATATAATACAACGTTTAAGATCACCTAAAGTATAATTTGAATTGACTGAGCTCGACATAAATTCCATCAAGAATGACTTGCACAACATAATTTTTGGATGAGAAGAAAAGTGAATGCGATTGACAAGAACCTGTTTGGGGTAACTTATCGCTTCTGATGCATAAGCTTCATTTGACTAGGGATGCTAATCCGGACAATACCGCTAACCCGCTTTAGTAAACCTAGTTGGTGTCAAGTCAAGATATCTTGGCCACGATCATTGGTCGAGCTGCCTAATATCAAAGTGATTCAAAGTGATTCAAAGTTGTAATGGTCTAAAAAGCATTTAGCTTAACAATAAACATAGGATGGAGTTATGAGGTATATACAATAAAAAAGAAGAACAGGAAAACTCATGTAGTGTAAATCGTATCAAAGTTTGGGTTGTCTCTCAAGTGTTTGTCCAAATTAGCTTTAAAAATATCCAGGTTGGCTGAGTGTGTAACAGTTGAGGGGAGGGTGTTCCATGTGAAACTTACACGTACAGCATACGAATTTCTTCGACAGTTCAGTCTTGAAGTGGGAATAAGCACTGTAAGTTCATGTTTCCGACTGGCACGGGTGGCGAGCGTGTGAAAAGTTTGGACAAGGGATGGTTAGGGACGTGCATAATATTGTACATCAGTATGAGGTCACCTCTTAGTCGACGACAGCGAAAGTCGAAGAGATTGAGACTCCTCAAACGTTCTTCATATGGTTTAGCAGCTAGTCCGGGTACAAGCTTTGTGGTTCGGTGGTGAATACGCTGCAGAAGATTGATGTCATTCTGAATCCAGGATGACCAAGCCTGAATAGCGTACTCCATCGCTGATCTCAGATAGGTGTTCATGATACGGGGCACCGACTGATTGGAGAATCTGCCGAAAATTGGTCTCAAAAACGCCAATACTTGTGAAGCCTTTTGGTAATATATGGTGTGTATTTGAATCAAACTGATATAAATAATCACATGAACACGTTTTAATCGGGGCCGATTGTGGAGATCTCGGCCCCATCAACTTTAGTGACCACAAAACAAACTTCCTTAGCCATTTCGACCGACTCCGCTTGTGAGCGAACGACATACGGTTGAATACCGCGTCTCAACTATTTATTAGTCTCTAATTTTACTGTGTCCACCTAATGACGGCAAACAAACAGATACCCGTTGCGGAGCTTAATTGCGGGGGTTTTGAGCACCACAATACAAGAATCAAATGATTTTTTCGAATTGATATTTAACAAAACAATCAAGTTTCAGTTTAAAAAAAGCAAATGTTGATTGACGATTACATAGTAATGACAATGTTACAAAATTGAATCATAATTCTACATTTTTGGAAAAAGGCTACTAAATATCTGTTTATTCTTGAATCCTGAGATTTTGGCATAATCAATATATTTTTCCAACTTTTTAAAACTATCATCATAACACGTTCACCTATTAATTAAACTTAATAGTTAGACGAAAATTTCGAAATATTTCATTGCAGCAATATCGATTCCAATAACCGTAGGAAATCAGCATTAGATTTGCCTACGATTCGTTGTTTCATGACTTTATCTGTTTTGCGAAATAGGTTTATTTATCTGTGCGAAAACGTCTATTGATTGAAAAATCAAGAACCGCATTTCTTTCTGGGACTATTTTGGTTCGAACCACTCAGCTATCAAAACCAGACAGGGCCAACGTAGGTAAAGGTCATAGACATTTTCTGCTGAATTCCTCAGGTAAAATTTTGACATTGGGAAAAACATTTTATGAACCAATATTTTTATTGTATGTCTTGCAATGTTCTGGACATGCCATGGATCAAAAATACGAATAGTTCCCATCTTGCCAAATGACTGTTTTAGGGGAAAATAAAAGTAACTCCCAATTCTGCCCTTCCTCATCTGGAACTAATTGGTAAAAGTTGCATTTAAGAAATCGAAAGTCGAGCTAATGACTGTTAAATGGGATCTTAAAATTCTTCATTTTACGATTCGGTACTAATTAACTTGTTTCCGTGCACATATTCATATTTCCACCAATAATTTGAAGCTAGTTTTTCCGTTCAAATGTTCATCGTATATATGCCGTAACGGTTCTACTACACACATATCAGGTCAATAAAACTAGTCGCTTCACATCTTCAGAAACACCATCATTAATTACAGTATTATATTGAAAATAATCAACAATGATAAATAAGTATCAACTAATATTAATATTAATTATTAAATGATATTTTTAGAGTTTGAAGAAGGACGCGAGTAAACCAAATTAGGCGTAGTTGTAATGTGTCAGGGCGTATAGTACCAAGTTTTATGAACGAGTGTATATTGGTCTCACTGAGAATGTTTCCCTTTGCGTTCCAAAGTCACGTGATGTAACATTCGTTCGTCATCTTTGAAATGAGACCCAATACATTTTCATCAGAATACAACAAGCGGAACACCACGAAAAACACGATTCCGATCCACGGTACTTGGGAATAATACACCAATTAGCACACGTTATCTCATTGATGTTGAACACTTATGAAACCAGCCGAGGCTTTCATGTTTCGGAGTCAAATGAAATTCCACCAATACCTACATCGACCACGTTTCATGATATTTGAGCTAAAAAAAAACTAAAAGGAAAGTGGTGACTTGTCTATCGCACTCCATGAATTTTCCGAACAAATATGGATGCTAAATTATTGCTCTTTCTATATATAATTCTCTAAATTTGTCTGTAATTATTCAATGAGCAATTGACGATGGCATCTTAAGACTGATGTAATTGTAGCCATAGGATCTGAAAAGCAATACGATGTACTTTGATCGTGTCTTCGAGGAGCTAAAAACGGGTGATAAAAATTTTTCAACAGAATGTTTCACATTATGTGATCGAGGAAAATGAGCCATACAGAAACACCACCATTATTAGAGAACTAAATAGGATGAGTTGATTGTAAAATATGTGGAACATAAGGTGTATTTCCCAATGGCAGCTTCTATATCAGAAGGGAAACGTTTCCCAAATATTGCTCTAACCAGTTACATAAAAATTTCTTTCCAGTAAATAGATTTACTTATGCTTGAATATTGATTCAAATAAAAATTAAATTCACAACGTTGTGTGACGATTACCAGACATTTGTCAATCAAACGTATGGAATGTAGAACAACGTTGGACATACGGCGCTAGGCCAAATTTTCCAGAACAATGAAGAACAAGTCTGCAAAGCTTCATATCCCCGTTGCTATGACAACGTGTTTTCGTAGTTCACACAATGCATTTTACAATAACACACGAAACATTCAGATTATCGGATTTATATTGAAATGAATTCGTTTGAGTAAAATTTTGACGATATATCGATGGGCCAAACTACCACATATCGATTATAACGAGATCAAATAAATAGTTTTTATTTGAATTTGTATCGTTGATATTTAATCAATTTATTCGTAATTTTGAAATATTGTCCTGTATATAAATTGAACTAATGAAGACTCAATTTTAAAGAAATTTGTTTCGAACATGTTGCAACGTGTATTTGACCTGAACAAATTAACAACTATTACAATTCACAAGTTTGCGATGTAGGTGACCTCACCGGATAAGTTCGAAGAACTTAGAACGGGTCATGGGCACGAGCACTGAAACCGCATGAGATATTTCTTTTAAGAAGTAGATTTCTCCTTACTTTACTGTTTAAGAGACAAAGTTATTCATGCACATGGAGTGGTTATGGCAAGAACAGTAACGTCAGCCTCTAACGATAAAATTCAACTGCTATTCAGTAGTGTTCCGTTGGGGTAACGTACACCGAAACGCAGGGCTAGTGCCTAACGCGTAGGGTCTACCGTGGTTAAAGTGGAATTTCCTGTATAATCATTTAAAGTGAAAGGATGAAGGCTTTTATGTTCAAAATATCCAAACAAACGTGACCATAGAAATTATGAAAAGGTTAGACTTGACATCACGTAGGCGCGTCTCACTGCAGGATTTTGTTGAAACAATTATTTGAAACGTCTTCGAGCATGTAATTTACAAATATAACTGCATAGATATAAATTTCATAATTTCTACTCTGAAGGTGGAACATAATATATACATAATATATACACCTGGGCCCTAGACAACGAAATGCCACTGAATGCTTCAAAACGCAGCCTATTGTCGCTCAACAGCAAGTTGAGCTAAGAATATTAGGTCGTACTGTTATTAAACCCGCCTTCTCCGAAAAAAATTTAGGCGTGTTTATAAAATCACACTTAGGAAACTCAATGCAATGTCGACGCGCTGCCAGCAAATCTGAAAGCAACTTGGATCTTCTTAGAAGAGCCCTAGGTTCGTTTGACCCCAACATTGTCTGCACATTGAGTTCGACCTACATCCATCATCATATGGAATATTCTGTATAGGCATGAGATCCGTGGTTGAATATAGATACTCAGCTAATAGAAACTCCACAGCGCAGAGCGACAAAACTCATCCTGGGACTTTCTAATTATCCACATGAAATAAGACTTAAAATATTGAATTTGCATTCAGCTCAATACAGACGACAACGAGGAGCACTAATCTTCATTTGGACAGTGCTTAATTCAACAAATCATCATTATAGTGGTTTGTTTCATCTTTCCCATAGCGCACATCTGCGTGGTCACCAATCTAAAATATACCACAACATAGCAGGTTAAACTGCCTCAAATATGCATTTTTCGTTCGCAGTGTGCAATTGTGAAACAGTTTACCTACTCATGTGGTACAACCTGGAACCATTAACGTTTTCAAGAAATAACTAGATATCCACATTGAAAATTATGTTTTTCACGTTTGAAAATATTCTCTAACACTATTTTTATTTTTTTACCATCCGACCCGATGTACCATTTTGTGGGTCTTGTAAAGCATAGCTTATTACCCGCATATCATCTATGAATAAATCTATGACTAAAAGAAGAAGGAGAAAGCTTTAATCGAAAATTTACGGAAGTTCAGCTTCAGATCAGTGTTAAAATATGGACATCGCATGCTGTATAAGTTGCACATAAAGACAAAATGTTCTCAGAAAATGTACACAGGATATCAACGAGATAAATTCGACCATAATTGTTCAGTAAGCAGTTACCTTTTAGCAAATGTATCGTGAAGTAAATGGGATAGATTGTCGCCGATATAAAGATTTTCTTGAAAGCAGTATGATGTGTTTTGAACGAGAATTCGAGGAAGATTGACTCTCAAGGAAATCTTTATCTAGCGGGGGGGATTTATCATTGCAAGAACGAATCATTTTAGCAAACTGAGGCAGCATATAGTCGAAGCCCATAAAACAATATCAAAAATGTCTACTCATTCACGATGGAATTTAATTCGTGTTAGCTAACGAAAGCAAAAATAACCGAAATACAAAAATAAATGTCCCTCTGATCAGTAGATATGTTTTAAATAATAGTTTTCCGTAGCTGGGTGGAAGACCAATCCATCGATATTAATATTATTCCAATCAATGTCAACATTCTTATTTGAATTTTCCAGACCAACCTGTAGTTTTTGTCTCATATACGTTGAGGGTGTGGTCGTTGATTGTTCTATACATTGGCACAGCTCTTTGATTACGCTTTAAACAACATTAGATAAAATCCTGGTCGAAAATGTGTAAAACATGTCTTCGCTGAACATCACAATGACCAGTTGGTCACCTCGTTAAGAGAGCTGACCTAAAAATAAAGCTACGAAACCTAGTAGAAAGAAGTTTCAAAGGTGTCAAGTTGCCGCTATTTGTGATAACTTATCTTGGACTCACTGAACCTGATCTGACTGTCACCACCTGATGATGGCAAACAGCCAGAAACCGATAGTGGTGTGTAAGGGATGGGGATGTGAGCACCACAATAAATTTATCTTGGAACTTATTATCTTCATTCTGTACTTAATAAAATCTGTAGTTTCTCGCAATATGTGTTTTGAGTTAGGCTAAAACTGAATTCGCTCTTTCCCGGTAATTTTCCTCATCTTCTTCCAGAAGACTGTGATATTAGGACTTTGCATTGAGATTATTTTTGCGCCAATCTCAATAACTCAAAACTCAGAACTCAGAAATTTGTATGGTAGAAAAAGCATTAAGCTTAATAATAACCATAGGATGACAAGGTATATGGAACATATAAAAATAAATAATACAAAATATATAATATCTCGAAAATCAATAGGGACATTCGCATACCGCATGGTTCGTCATAAACTCATCGAGTTTGGAAGCGAAAACCTCAACAGATTATGATCGTGTGATTTCTTCAGGCAAATAGTTCCAAGTGAACCAAATTCTTACCGAGAAAAAATTACGACGTATATCCAATCGAGAATGCGGAATGCTTAAAGCCTTTGAATGTGTTCGTGTTCTAGTAAGGTCATTGGGCTTTAGCAAGTGTTTAAGGGGATGGTTTACAGAATGCAGGATTTTGAAGGTCAACATAAGGTCACTACGTATCCGCCGTTGGGTAAAATCTTGTAGGTTCAGTTTTAACATTCGCTCTGTGAAAGGCAAATTTCTGTACCGGGAGACCAACTTTGTAGCACGATGATAAATCCTGTCGAGTAGTTCGATATCCTTCCTCAGCCATGGTGCCCAGGCTTGGATGGAATATTCCATAACAGGACGTATATACGTGTTAATTACCCGGGGTAGGGTTTCGGGCGTAAAAATCCGGAATATTCTTTTGAGAAGACTCAAGATACGGCAAGCTTTATTGTACACCATCCGGCAATGCTGTCCAGGCTTAAGGTTAAACGAAACCCAGATAACCAGATCTTTTTCTGCTGTGGTACAGACGAGATCTTGCGTGCCAAGTTGATACGTGTGGTGCGGAGATTTTCCAAGCTACAGCATTTTACATTTCGCAGGGTTAAATCGTAACTCATTTAATTGGGACCAACGAAATAAGATGCTCAGATCCCGTTGTAATGCCATACAGTCATTAACAGACCTGACACGTTTCTATAATATCTTGAATATTAATGAGAAACAACACCATTCTTCTTGTAAGCGATATATTTATAGCATTCTCACTGACATGTCGCTGACACTCACACAAAGAATGAGTTGAATTTTAATTTTAATTTACTCTTCGGTCGAGGAATATTTCATTACCATCAAGAACGTCACGAGATCGATAAACTCTCGTCCCATTTGATGGTGTCACAAAAGAGTCGAGGAAACATTTATTCAGTTAAAAATTTTTGTATTTTTTGTTTTCGTTCATGCAATTGTATCCCGTTCGAATTTTCAGATATTGACCATTAATCTAAATCTGAAAGTTCAAAGTGAACATTTTGCATTCTTCAAGTTACTAATCCATAGAAGTGTAGCTCTGAAGATATGCTCTTGAAAATTGATTCTAATTGAAGAATAATTCTTCCTAATGTTTCGCGTCAGATACATGAGGTTCCTTGCGAACATAAAAAATTTTGTTCCCCACTAATTTGTTATAAATATGTTATTCTGAGCGAAGTAGAATACGACACAGATCGCACATCATGTTGAATTGAAAAAGTTTCACTTGTGACGTTTGCTTGACTCGAACAATTAAGCTACGCATTACTCGAAGACCATTTAGTGGTTGAAGCGAAACCCGAGGCCATTTTTATTTTCCGTCAGCAAGCAAATTTAATTAATCATCAAGTACTATGCGCAACGTCTAATCGGGCACGCACACTTAGTGTATGGATTGTTTTCATTAGACACCTACATGCCATGATCACTCACTCACTCACTCAGTCCTCTCCGTGCCGGGTGGCACATGGGGCGAAGACAACTTCACGCCAGTGGTTCCGGTCTGCCGCTGATTCCGTTGCCGTCTGCGCTGTGAATCCTTGTGCATGTAGTTCGCGTTCCAACGTTTTGCGCCAAGTTTCCTTGGGCCGTCCCGTTTTTCGTTTACCTTGCGGACGCCAGTGAATGGCTACCTTCGTATGCGAACTGGGATCCATCCTGCAGACATGACCGCACCACGGATCTGTTGTCATCGTTTCCGTAGCAATTTAGGTTTTACGGGATAGGGTTGCTAGCCCTAAGCCCAACCCTCCTCCTTTCTCAGACGGGCTTGGGACCGTCCTTGGCGGAGTTACAATGCTATCATCATGTGAGGTAAAAACCTGAATAACTTGCAAAAAAACCCAGCTTTCAAATTTTTTTGCTAATCACGCACTCTTTTCATTTTCAAGCTTCAAATAAACCACTATGCAATAGCATTTCAAAATCATGAGATATGATACGGCGTGTGTGAATAAAATTTTATCATAAAACCGGTGTTTATTTACCTTTTGAGAACTGTCTTTATCCAGTAACGCTGTGTTGAAAAAATATGATCTTTTAGGAGGATATTTTGACAAACATTTTGTATATTATTAACCCATGCTAACTGAACAGATATCTGTGAAGAAAATACGAGCGGTGATAAAACTAATGTAAATAATCAGCAAAATCGATTTATTATGTAATCGCTTATGTATCTTGAACAATCACAGCATTTAAAAATAAACGAAGACAAAACCAATTGCCTTGCTATTTGTATAACGTAACTTGAGGGCCTTGTACCCATTGGATAGATTCCATGGAATCTCGTTGCATGGGTATGAGGTTTGCGACAATCCAAACGAAACAATTGTGTTTTGTTTTGGAAGGATCACTATCAACAATGTTACTGTCACCCTGATGACGTCTCCACCTGATGACGGCAAACAGCCAGAAACCGGTAGTGGAGTGTAAGTTCGGGGGATGTGAGCAACACATCACTTTGTGTCCATTACGTTTGAACGAGCTATGACAACGCACATACGATCACCTAAATCCAAACATGACAACGAATTCCCATGTTTTGCTGTGCACTGACCTACATTCCTCTATCTAACATATCACCCCGGGGTCAGTCTATACTTTCATATAATGATTTTTTGTTGTCCCATAAATACAAACCATGTTCACGGCAAAGACTCATTGGAGATTGGACGCTAGGCTCAAACGATCCATTCCGAAATGTGCTCTGTTTACCTCACAGTTTGGCTAAGATCAACGCATCAATTGATAAAACACAACGATCAGTGTTACAAATGCCAAAGGACGGTCCACTAAACTGATATTGATGTTGCTCTGGGCCGAGGTTGATGTGTAATTAATACTTTTTCGATAAATGACCATGTGTCATAAAACCTCTCATGTCTCATAAACTCTACACTTGCATACAAACTAGAGGGTTTTTCTGAAGATGCTTTTTGAAGACGGGAATAATACTCTCGAATAACCGTCAAATGAATAAATCAAAGCAAATTCTGAATGTTAAATCAGTTACTTACGGGTCGCAAAGAAAACTATACTGTACGAAAACGTTATCATACATGGATCTACTTTCATGACAATTATTTCCGTTTATCACATTATATTTGTGTTTTGTTATTAGAATCTGTTATAAACAAAGATTTTAAAATGATAATTTCCCGTCAAAGCATAGCCAATTCAAAAGTAATATCTTCAAAATGCTTTTCACTAAATCAATTAAGTCAGTTAGAGATGAACTATCTTTCAATGTCAGAAAATGCAAGGTATTGACTGTTGGAAGACATTTCGAGTACTCCTACACCATTGGTTCCCATATTCTTTAAAGCACTGACAAGGAGAAGGACTTGGGTGTGTGGGTGAGCAGCACTTTGAAACCGTCACATAACGTCACAGCTGCCTATGAAAAGACGTAACGAGTACTGCTACTGCTAAAACGCGTGTTCGGGAGTTTTACTAAGCAAACTGTTCATCGAATAATTAATACGTACTTGAGGCCAACCATGGAGTATGCGGTTCAGGCTTGGTCACCCTGGCTACAGAAGGAAATCAGCCTATTGCAGAGAATATATCATCGGACCACCAAGCTCGTACGCGGTTTGAAGCACAAACAATATGAAGATCGTATTGCAAGTCTCAATCTATTCGACTCTCGCTACCGCCGTCTTAGAGGTGATTTGATACTTATGTTCAATATACTGCATAACCCCAACCATCCCCTAAATCAACTATTCACGCGACTACCACCCAGAACCAGCCGGAGTCACGACTATACAGTACTTATTCCCGACTCGAGACTAAACTGTCTCAATCTATTCGACTCTCGCTACCGCCGTCTTAGAGGTGATTTGATACTTATGTTCAATATACTGCATAACCCCAACCATCCCCTAAATCAACTATTCACGCGACTACCACCCAGAACCAGCCGGAGTCACGACTATACAGTACTTATTCCCGACTCGAGACTAAACTGTCGAAGGTACTTTTATTCTGTACGTGTATGCTTTACCTGGATCTCCCTACCTTGTAATGTTGCACATTCACCCAACTTGGATATATTCAAATCGAATTTGAACAATTTCATGTTGACCAATCCAAAAATTTGAACCTATATATTTTGCACCATAAAAGCTTTGAACTTTGAAACCAGTTTCTGTCCAATGGATTTTTACTTGATTCCTAAACTGCTCAGTAAGCAAACAAATTCCGTTTTTCTACCCATGTTATTCGTAATTCCCATATTATTCTGTGGTTTTTGTCAAGCTATATGCTTTTTAGACCATTAAAATGGAATTGAATTGAATTGATTAAGCATGTAAGACAGTTCATGCTGTTGTTGTTCATCGCATTTCCTTATCAATGAAACATTAACTTTAAATGAATTTTCCAACTTAACATCAACAAAACTGATTTTACTAGTTTCTTGTTTCCCGCGCTTGCGTTGAACACAACTGGGAGTCTGACAAACGGCCTTGACATTTCTGTTCGAAATGTTGGCCAGGTATGTACCTTCGCAATTTGTAGTCGACTTGTGTAAAAGTTTAGAAAGCTAAAACATTTGTGTATTAGGAGATGTAAGGGTTAGAACGAATTGTAGCCGGATATTTCATGATTCCATTGGTCACTTAAACAAATCCATTGATTTGACCAAAATAGACCATCATATATCGGTATTCGAACAACAATGAAAATATGATGGAGTTATAAATCTGAATCGAAGTTCAAAACGAAAAAGGAAACAGAGTACGAAATACGAGTATGAAAAATAAGTGATCCTTGCGTGTTTTTTGATCGGTAACATTTGTTTAATTTCAATGACGAGATTGCATCACGTGAATGCATGGCATGCGTCACAAGCCAAAATTTATTATCTGATGGTATTGTCGATCTTGATATTCCTATGAATGTATCGAGCGAAATTAAAACAATCTTTTTTCGGTTTCAATATGTTCCAACTTAAAACGTTTACTTATCAGGCTTTACATGTGGAATCATGTGCATTATGGAATCCAAAAATTATTGAAATATGAGCAGATACGAGGTATTACAATGTTCGATGGAAGCAGAGTTGCATTTGTTAATTTTTTAATTATTTTGTAGATCTGATATCGCTTAACATAATTTATTTTTCGTGCTAGCACAAGCTATGATGATGGTTTCAAATGTAACGTTGTTCTCAGGAACCGTGGATATAAGTTGGATATCTGGAACGTCATGGTTGTCTTCGTTTTGATATTTACACGGTTTTCCTTTCCTTTCATGAGCATGCTATTTTGAATTGTGTAGCTCGATCTCATTCATATTTGCCTTCAGTTCAGGATATTTCCAGGCGAGCAGTCTAAATACGTATATTAACCTAGATACGTGTGTTAACCCAGTTATGGATCACTCAGTGCACGTTTGGGCACCACGGCTACAAAAGGACATCAAGATGCTCGAGCGGATTCATCACAGAGCGACTAAAATGGTTGGCTGTCTTCGCGACCTCTCTTAAGAGGATCGACTGATGCACTTTAATTTGGATGCACTGGCATGCAGACGGATTCGATTGGATTTAATCTTCACTTATAAAATACTGAACTCAAAGATTCATCCTCTGGGGCATCGATTATGTCTCCTCTCAAGCCAGACCAGACGTAAACACACAATGGCATTGGATATTCCACATTCTCACCGAAAGTGTCGTCCGTTATTCTATTCGGTACGCGTTTGTTTCTTATGGAACTCCATACCGTCAGATGTGGTACAATTTTCAAGTGAAAGGATTATCAGGAACAAATTGGATCTATTTATGCGTAGTGATTCCACCCTACATCCAGTTTATATAACTTAATTGAGCAACTTCATACGAAAGTTTTTCCTAACGAATATTTTTCCATTATTCCGTGACAATACATGTCATTCTTTTCTGACTACAAACCCGCGATCTTTATAACGTCTTAATTTTTGTAGAGATATATTGTATTTATACGAATATCCTATGGTGTTGTGCAGCCACAAGCTTTTTATTCTATAAATTGTTGAATCTTGAGGTAGTAGACTGTTTACTTTTTACGAATGTCGAATGCTCTCTAACAACCTCAAATCCACATTTAAGTTACGCACGTCAATATATGCTGAAGCAGAGCATCAAATACACTCACTCAAGTTTTAAGAGACAAGACAATGGAATTCCTAATTCTCCCGAACACGCGTTTTAGCAGAAGCAGTACTCTTGACGTCTTTTCATAGAGAGCTGTGGCGTTAGGTGACGGTTTCAAAGTGATGCTCACCCTCACACCTAAGTCCTTCTCCTTGTCAGTTCATGCAAGAATATGGGAACCAAGGGTGTAAGAGAACTCGAAATGTCTTCCAACAGTCAATACCTTGCATTTTCTGACATTGAAAGAGAGTATATTTCTAACTGACCAATGCTGTAAGGCATCGAGGTCCAGCTGAAGTTATGTGCAATCCTCAGTAATTCGCAATTGTGTCCACAGCTTGATATCATGCGCAAATAACAAGATTTTGCAGCGAAGAATTTTAGGTAAATTGTGTACATAGATCAGGAAAAGAAATGGTCCAAGCACTGATCCCTGCGGCACTCCACTCGTTACTGCAATGGGTCGTGACAAAGTACCATCAACCATTACTCAAATGACATGGTCGCGGAGATAATTCTCCAACCAGGCTAGCAATTAACCCGTGATGTCACATTGCTCCGTTTTTGTAGTAACAGACTGTGGTTGACACGATCGAATGCTTTTGACATATCAAGATAACAAGCGTGTATGGTGAGACCTTTGTCTACAGCTCGTGTCCAGTCATCGAGGACGAGCAGAAGGTTTGAAAGGCAAGAGTGTCTTTTTCTGAAGCTGTGTTGTTCGACTGCGAGCAAGCAATTGTCTTCCAGATGTTTTATGGCGCTGTTTGCTACGAGGAGCTCCATCACTTTAGAGATCACCGGTAATAGTGTTACTGGTCGATAGTCGGATACGTCGGAACGGTTTCCTCCTTTGTGGATGGGGTAATGATGCCATTCTTCCAATCACAGGGAACGAAACTTTGGGTTAAAGAGAGGCTAAACAAGTAGGTGAGAGGCGTACACATAACGTAAGCAAAGATCTTGATAATCAAGCTTGGGTTTGTTGCATCATCTTCAGAATCAGCACCTGCATTCAAATCAACAGTCGTAACGAAAATGTTATTCCGGGTAACCCTATCGACAACAGTCAAATTGTTTACAGAACGTGATTTTTGCATTTATTAAGTAGATAACGTTGAGGTATACACAAAAACAATATTAACTCGTGTCACTACAAACTGACTGATCTCTCTCTTGTTCAAACCAGTGTCTGTAATGGAAGTGCTTTCTAAGCGTGGTGACTGATAACTAACGCGACGCCGTTCTGGTTAGATCCACCATGGTTTCAGCTATATAGGGCGAATATGTTTTTGTTTGTTGGCCTCCTTTGGTCGATGTCGACCATGGATGTACATCACAATCGCGTGAATTTTCATGTTCTACAGCTTTTTCAATGACTAAACTGTCCGATTCGGAGGAACAATATCTCCCGCAGTGCTTGCAACGATGGTCAGCACTCGGTTGTAGGGCGTCAGTTACACCCGTCAACGTGATCTGCGTTCAGCAGCCAAGAGCTGCATCTGCTCTTTCCCAGCTTGCTGACGACGCATTAAACAATACCTCCAAATTGAGCGGTCAAGAGAAATTCTTCCGAACTCGCCGACTCAATGCCAAGAGCTTTCATATCTCTTTTGCAAACGTCTGTGTACCGCAAGTGCGGTTCGCTCAATGATCGACTTATGAATTGCAACTCATCATAGAGTAGATCTTTCGGAATACAACCATTTTCCATTCTGTAGACATGACCAAGCCAACGCAGGCGGCGCTGTCGTAATAGGGTGAACATGCTCTGTAAACCAGCTTTTGAAAGCACTTAGGCAAATATGTAACTTCCAACTATCAGCCCATGGGACTATTCTAAGGATTTTTCTACTAATGCTTGTCTAGCAATCTCTGAACTCCCAGGCTCTGCGGTATGGAATCACAATTTTCTTTCCATCATAACTACTGCTATTAATCGTCATCTGCCTTAAGTGATCTGGATTTAAGGTGCCAGTCATCTGCATTTACCGCTTCTCTTGTCATTTTCAGAGATGGTTAAAGATGTTATACTTGTGGAAGCCGTAGATATTTTCTGGATGTTATTCTCACAATCCCCGCTTATGATGGATTTCGAACTGATGGAAAAGTAATAATTCAATTTTCCTTGGCAAATTAATTGAATGAAAAGGCTCTTGATGGCGCAGATCCTGTTCTTTGTTGCCAGCATAGACAGATTTCCAAGATTTTTACATCATGATAAAGCCGTTTCAAATCAATTGGCAAGCAGAGTTGAGCTTTATCTGGCTTATCACTCCAGTGTAATCTGCAACACCTTGACGTATTCTGTGCAAGATCTTCCCGCAAGCCGAAATGCTATTCATTCAATAATCCAGCAAACGCATCTTTTATCCAGTTTAAGCAACGAAAACACATTGCTGAAAGTAGTAGCCTAGCTGATCAGAAATAAGCCTCAAATGTTTAAATGATCTTCCGTGGCCGTACCTCACTCCATTCTGCTAAGAAGGTTTCGCTCTTTCTAATTTCTGTTACAATATTGTGGAGAAGGTCCAAGTTTATTTAAAAGTCAGCATGGAGTGATACATTTGGATAGTAGCCAAAATCACATTTTTTAAATATTTTCTGGAAACAATTTCTCAACTAGTTATATTGATGAATTCACGTTTTGCCTCTTTCCCATTTTTACAACGAAACTGGAACCACTAAATGACATGGCACCAGATAGAGACGTATTCAAACCACATTATCTAAAGACTAATCTGGAAAAATCAACAATTTACGGCCGATAAGAATCTGAGTCAATGAGATGGTTGCCGCACAAAATGAAAGAATTAGCTCGACCACGCAAATTATTATCAAAATGGTTACATTTGCGGAAATATTTCACAAAAATAGTCATAGCCTTCAATTTTGAATTTGGTATAACTTTCACACTGGTTATCATCAAACACAGTACATCAATTGTAGTTTGTCCAGAATTTGACTGTGCAGTTATAAATATCTATTTGCCGATAAGATCTCCCGCTGGGGTGCGCATGCACGTTGGTAATATAATTGGAAAGCAACAGATAGTAAGTACCAAATCGATTAAATGCCACGTTCTGCCAGCGTTGTCGACATATTCACAAAGATTGGATGTGCACCAATTCAATTTTTTACCAAATAAATTTTCGCCCGACTCTGATACTTGGCCATAAAACGAATACGGTAAAATGAACTTTTAAAACAAAGTTTATTGATCAATCCGTTGAATTTATTTATACCAAACACGGTGCAATTCATTCTGTTTCGCCCGAAACCCTACCCCGGGTAATTAACACGTATATACGTCCTGTTATGGAATATTCCATCCAAGCCTGGGCACCATGGCTGAGGAAGGATATCGAACTACTCGACAGGATTTATCATCGTGCTACAAAGTTTGTCTCCCGGTACAGAAATTTGCCTTTCACAGAGCGAATGTTAAAACTGAACCTACAAGATTTTACCCAACGGCGAATACGTAGTGACCTTATGTTGACCTTCAAAATCCTGCATTCTGTAAACCATCCCCTTAAACACTTGCTAAAGCCCAATGACCTTACTAGAACACGAACACATTCAAAGGCTTTAAGCATTCCGCATTCTCGATTGGATATACGTCGTAATTTTTTCTCCGTAAGAATTTGTTTCACTTGGAACTATTTTCCTGAAGAAATCACACAATCAGAATCTGTTGAGGTTTTCGCTTCCAAACTCGATGAGTTTATGACGAACCATGCGGTATGCGAATGTCCCTATTGATTTTTGAGACATTTTATATTTTTTATATATTTTTATATGTTCCATATACCTTGTCATCCTATGGTTATTGTTAAGCTTAATGCTTTTTCTACCATACAATTTTCTGAGATCTGAGTTCTGGGTTAAAAATAAACTGCTTTGGTCAATTGCTCCTAAGTTTTAAATGAATATTAGTCAATGCTGTACGTTGGTATTACAGCTGGATAAATACAGCCAAATAAGTTCGCACTAATTGACGGGTCGACATCACAGTCCTATGAGATTATCATTGCTGAAATCGTATGTACGGCGTATTTAAAGTTGCAAGAGCATTCTTTCACATTCTTACAATCTAATCATAACTTCCTTGGCAAATTTTAATTGTCTCGTTTGTCCGGAAATTGTAATTTAGTGGTGTTAAAATTAATTTCCGTTGTGTATTGTCTGACACGATTACTAGGACGAATCTACAACCACGGGAAAGGGTATCTCAAACGGAGTTATAGGATTTCGTATTCCAGCCACTTCATTGAAATTTGTGACCCGTTTCGTTGCAACGATGTTGTGCCAAGTAAAATGAATCGTTCAGTGATGCCATCGTGATAAGAGCTTCTTCAGACACCGTGTGACAGCTCAAGTGCATCAAAACGGTTTTAATCGATTCTTTACCAAGATTAATTTAATGACTGGGGTTCCTTGCCGCGTTAAAACATGTTTCAATATCACCTCTATCTCACTCACTCACCTTCATCTCAATTAATCATCATTTGGGGGATGGAATTCTACGAAAAAACAAACATTAAAATTCCATCTGGTAATTTTGCGTAGCAGAATAACGATTCGATAATCTATACGTTAAGACACTGGTCAAATGTTTTCAATGGTGTACTATTGTTTGATTATTTTTTTTGAAGGCGATACTTGTCGCAAAGGGTTTTTAAGTGAAACACAGTGTTCCAAAACCGGTGTTTGACAGATTCTTGTTGTAGAGCATTGAAATAAAGTGAATCACAGCCCTACAAGCTTAGAAACCAGGACAAAGAGAGAACGAAAACTCTGTGTTATTATAATATCCTCATGATTGTTATCGAATAAATTTGTTCCAAATTGTATTTTGCCTCGCTACGTGAAACGGTGACACGGTTCGCATGATTTATTTGTTTGAAATACGTAACGGTGGATTGAGAAGTCAATGACCTTGAAATAAAAATGATGGTCTGGTGACCGAAACATTGAGTTGATGGTTAAACACAGCAGCACATTTTATTTTACAATTTTGTAAATATAACATTCTATATTGCTTTACACTTGAAATAACGTTATCTGTTTTGAACATTATTCGACAATACAACTTGTAGCTAGTTTCGATAATCCAATGCTAAGAACCACTTTTTTGTCAAGCACAAGCAAATTGAATGATTGGAGCGAAGTTTCAATAAGATTGCATTAGCAAAATTTCTAGTTCCTACAGATATTTTAAAGCCTCATGTTTTAAAATCTCCTGGGTCTAAAAAATGCCACAGCCTGAAGTTCGAGCGATTACCTGATTTTTGCCTATGAGCGAATAAATCTGTTCTCGTAGACTTGATGTTACATTTATTGGGTATATATTATCTTGGATCGCTAAAATAAATGTCAATTCCGGAGCATGGTATATCAATCAGATTAGGAACTACTCGGCAAAATATTTCTGAACGCCGCACGCACACGTCTTGCAACATTGCCTGCGATTTTCATTTTTTTCTGACTCGCATTAAATAGCAACAGTTACTTCAATCCGCATTGAAACGGGACACATGCTTTGCCATTGGCAATTCGTCGTACTAGCTGATGCCACGATGATTAAGATGTAGTTTCCGTATAATTGACTGTTGATAGAATTCACAAAATATAATCCATAATCATTTGCCGCATTGGACAAGAGCAGGATTGATCTCCAAATGCCACTAAAACCATTTAATTTGCTCACCTGTCATGAGAAAGATTTTTACTCCTGATTGAAATTAAACATTTATCTGTATAAAATTTCGTTTTGCTTTAAACTTAAATTGTATAACGAGTCGCGAAACAACTTCCTCCATATATTATTACATAGATCAAATGATTTTACAAAACCAGTCATTTATTCCGCTAACGAATCGTACGGTTGTACTGTATAACAATATCTCGGAGTTTACTATCATATTAGGCAGGTTGTGCTGCCTGTCTTCATTTCTATTCCTGACTTTCTAAGCAATATAATTCCAGGGAATCGACTACATTGTCTCTTCGTCGGAGCGATTGTCATGTGCTGAGTTTCAAATATGTCTGCATTGCAAGGCGGTTATACGAGTCAACCAAAACGTTCTGGATTATCAACTATTCAACCTGCTGTGACGCTCATTTACCTAGGAAACTAACAATGGCTTGAACACCCCAACATACAGACTCATTGCGCTAACCTAAAAGTATACGAAGAACGAAAGCAACAGTGAAACGAACTAATTATCTTGGTAGAACCATTCGTAGTGCTGTGATAATTACATGAAAATCTTTCCTACTCCAAACCATCCACAATTTTATTCCAATATCATAACTCTAGACACATATGTAGCCACTCAATTACATTAAAAACTCCCCACTAGCGCGTTGTATGTTTTCTGTACATTTTTCCTGGAGGTGCCAGCTTCCGTGGGAATGTACTCGCTCAAAATGTTGTAACGCCATCCAGTGTCGAGTAATTTAAATTTTGAACACAAATTTGTTGGAAAAACTTCGAGTTTAAAGTGTGAATTAACTCTAAGTGAGTATTTAACTTGGATTTATTCACGTTGATTGTCAATCTATTTACTCGAGCGAATATGTAATAGCTCATGGTAGATGTGTAGCTAAACGCTTTTTCACTACAATTGCTTAAATGTGGACATTTTCAATGAAGCTCGTTCACCCGTATGAGGTGAAGTGCTTTCACCTTATTCAAGCCACTGGGGGAAGGCAACAAATTAAGAAAAAACCATCACCAAACGTTATTTTGGGTATAAAGCGTATCAAGCGAGGTGCCCAAAATTACACTCAAGATAGATTCATTCGCTCAAATTGGCGTTATACAATACCCCAACGAAATGAGATCAAACATAACGTATTGTGGTGCTGGTATCCGCATCCCTTACACATCACAAACGGTTTCTGATTGCTTGTTGTCATAAGGTGGCAACAATCGCTGAAGATGTTGCCTAGTCTGGCAACGAAACGTCCGATGCAAACTCAACAAGCTCAGAGAACAAATTCAAGTAAGCTACAACAACGACCCGAGCTACAAATATTCCAAACAATACTAAGATTCCGGCTTGGTTTAATTTTAAGTTTCTTTGTCAATCTGTTCCACCAGAAGCAGAGCCTGTAATATATACAGTGGAACCCGGGTGCAATGAATCTCTGGGGGGAGAGTAAAATGTTCGTTTAAAGCGGAATTCGTTGTAAGTAAAACGCATTGTCAGACGTGATTTTGCCGCCGTTTTATTTGTACACGTGTAAACAAGTGAAAAATGTCTTACCTTTGTGTGTTTCTGCATGCGTGTAATCCATTTGATGATTAGATGATGCCACAGCACACAGATCACAACATTAAATCCAAGTTCATGTTAATAATAGTAAATTTATTCTAAAACGAAGTAGTAAAAACATCTTGCACACACACTGACAGTCCAATCTCACGCTTTCATGAAGTAGCTGGCGATGCTCTTTTGTTTAAGTTTTCACTTCGCCACCGCCTCTGATCTCTCTCTCTCCACAAATTCAAGTTCTCTTTCGACGTCTTTCCTTATCCTAAAAATCTCCTGCAGAGATCAAGAGCACTCCTGGCATCTTTCACAGACGGAGCTACCAGTCACAGAGAATTCACGTGATTTTCTTGTGCGTGCGTGCGAGTCAGTTAGCACACTGTAGGCTAGGCTGCCTGTGTCTCGCCAAGCTGTGTCAGTTCTATTCTTAGCGCACTGCAGGCCACTCTGACGGAGCGTTGTGGTTAAAGGCAAGACAAAGCGAGTTCGTTGTATGTATGAACTTTATTGAACAAACATAGCTGTCGGGAACGTGTACAGTGTTCGTAAAAAGCGAGATTCGTAACGAACAGATTCGTTGTACGAATGTTTTAAATAGGCTTACAAAGAAGGAATTTATTTGGGAAATCATGGTGTGTTCGTTCAACCCAAGAATTCGTTGTAAACGAGTTTGTTGTAGGTGGGTTCCATTGTATACAAATGAAATTAAAAAAATGAATCTTTTGGGAAAAATCCATCCAACTCGGGTAGCGGTTAACGACGGGAGATTTGATTATTTACGGCCATTCTCTTTATAATTTACTGAGGCAACAAAAGCACATTTATGTAACCGGAAGACGATAATGAGTCTGGTAAACTTGAACTTGAATTTTAATCTCATACGCGGCTCGTTTGATTGTTGAATTATTTCGGATGCAGCCTAAAACAGTATTCGCTATTCTTTTCATTTGCAGACCACGATTTCCGGTGTGGAAGGAAAAATTACACGATTCAGTTGTTAAAAATATAATTAGCGTACTCCACATCGATTGTATGATTTTGTGGAAATTTGAAAAATTATTTTGGTTTTATTAAAAGTTTAGTCACAACATTTTTAAATAGTACATGACTACATTATTAAGCCTGAAATTAGGAAATTTGAGATAACATATTTTTGGTCTACAAAATGTCCTCAAAAAGAAATAACAAATAAATATGCAATGTCATTTTCAGTCCAGTTGAATACTTACCACGAGTCAATACACAGGTGTCGTCAGATCGTTATGCAACAAATACGTGTCCAAATTTCGAAAGAAGGTTTCGACACTGAGAACGATGACAATAGTTTCGTGACTATCTGGCAGGTAATGGCACAGCCACGATAGGAGAAGATCACAAATTCCTAACGGTATGGAATGGATATAAGAACACTTTAGGTGACAACATATTTTGTTTTGATCGAGTCGTAGATGAAGATTGAGGTTTTACTAATGGTGGATTGGGCTAAATATATCAGTCAAAATGGTATTAATAATTATAAAAGAATGAAGGTGTTCTTCTAAAATTATCTACATGATGCTTTCTTGGAAGTTGGAACTGGCACGATCATGATGGAATATCTTATTGTCATCAATTTTTTAATAAAAGCATTGCGGAGGAAATCACAGTGGATAAGCGTAAAAGATGATATATGCTACCGCAATAATCGAAACGCGAGCTGGGATAACGTATATTGATGAAAGAGGATACAATTGCATTTGCTAACAACCTTTCCACTTTGCGTTGATCGCCAATCATCACAATTGTCGTGATAGCTTTCCTTACAAAAAATGTTTGAGTGTTTGATAAAACCTTGTATGTCCTCGAGTGGAGTATCGAAGAAACCTTGCCGTGATGCATGATAGTGAAAGCCACAAGGAAGCCATGGAGCTAACGTCGCTCGTTACGTTCACAATCATGCTTGAATGCATGTTCCTTTCGAGGTGTAGTTTGCTTGTGCTTACTCTTCTAATCAATCCGTAGCTGTTGAAATCCCACCCATCCACCTCTTTTAGGAGGTCTATGCCATAGAGGAAGGTCGACTGGATTTGTGGATGTTTTAAGGATGAACCTGAATACATTGAATTCAACGGAGTTCATATTACAATTCGCTCGTTTTGAAAGAATTTCGAAGGTGCGAGATTATATCAACCTGCACTTTTTAACTCTTAGTCTAAAATACACTGATGATATGGTCATTGGAGTGATGTACCAAAAACGTTGTTCCATTTACGCTATCAAATCTAGTATCAAAAGAGATGCTTGTGTTCAAATCCGCGGAAACGTATATACCTTTCATTCACTAAGCTCAGTGGCCACCGGTGTCACGTTTTGGGTAGTGCTCACTAATATACTACAACTAAATCCATATAACTTATATGAAAGACACTTTAGTTTGTCATAGATGATGAGTGAAAAGGGATGCTATACAAGACCCACATCGAGCTGGATGGTAAAAAAATACTAAAAATATTCTTAGAGATAGTAGAAAATCACTTATCAGATATCTATATCTATC